>NTHP01000745.1:78815-90420 GCA_003416845.1 Oplegnathus fasciatus
AAAAAAAAAAAAAAGCTTATTGAAGCATATTGCAGCATTTCTGATTGATTTCTGTGACATATACTGTGAGGCAGCACAATCCAGGCAATAAAAAGTGATGGTTTATGCTAAATGAATAAATAAATAAATAAATAACTAAAAGATACTTTTACAAAGACAATAGTGTCGGTAAAGAGAACCGTGTGAAGAGTTTTGAAAAAGTGAACTCCTATAGAGAAATGTGACTAAGTAAAACTGTAAATAAATACAATAAAAGATACTCTAAAGAAAACATTGATACATCTTGTAATGCTACCTGCTGTTAGTGTTTTTAAGTCATTGTGTAATGAGTGACAAAGCGTTACTGTTGGGAGACAAATGTTGTCCCTGTTTGGGTACAAGAGTTGAAGCTGAGATGTGTATTGAGTGTTTTGGTTGCGTTAGTGCATTTTGGATGTGAGATTAATTATTGTGCTGAGCTGCATGTTGGTAAAGAGAACTGTCTGAGCACTTTTGCTTCAGAAAATTCCACCTTGTTAAGACTTGACACTGAAAAATGGTTGCTTTGTGCTGTACATTATTTTTTCTTTTCTTCACCCTTTCTCTGCTCTATCATTGTATTCTATTGAAGCGCTCACTGATGAAAAGAAACAGGCTGCCATTGAAGAAAGGAGCGCCTCTCCCTAATTTGAATCCTTTCTCATTATGAGACTAGCAGGTGGTATATGGAGAATATTGCTATTTAATAAAGGTTCATTTCACCAACATAGTGTTGCAAATAAGTGCATCTCCACATGAGCCTGTGGCTTTATTCTCTTGTGTGAACACATGGAGGTTGCACGAATTATGTTCACTTTGTTCGGGTGTACAGATCACTGTCTTGTCTTTCACAGATTTAATTGTTTTTTTTAATAAAGTGTTGTTCAAATGTACCCCCACATCTTTTATTTGCTTCTGCTTGCCACCAAGACTGAACCACAGTAGTAAAACACATGACATACTGTATCACAGTTCATTCCTGCCAATAATATTTATGTTCTCTAGTGTGATAATGACACATATACCTTTTTAAAATTATACAACCATCAATGAATGTGTGAATTTGTAAATCAGATTTTCATTTCAGGGCTGTACAAAAGTTACCAAAGAGGGGAGGGAGGTTGAAACTGATGTATCACTTTTAAAAATAGAAGTGCCTCCCAAGCATTATTTTGTTTTTAATGAAAAAAACAACAACAAAAAACTGAAACACCTTGCCAGCAACAATGTTGAACTGGTGCAACCCATTTCACCATTAAAAACACATAAAAACTTTATGTTGACACTACCCATGGTAGCCTCTTTCCAGGTGATGTTTTTAACGGACATTAATTGCTTAGTCCGTAGAATGTTGTTCTTTGTGAGTGCATATAGTATATGATGGCTTGTTGTCGTTGTCATTTGTTATGTGAAAATTTAATATAGTGTTGACTATGCTGAAGCTTTGTTACTTGTACCATTAAAAACTAAACAAGTTGGCCATGAGTGATGCTGGTCCTATTTGCCACTTGTGATGTGACAAAATACATCTTTATGAACTATCCTGATTCATATTTAAAAAAAACAATTTCATAAGGAAGGTTGAAATAAAATACAAACAAATATACAGTGTATATATATATATCTATATCTATATATATACATATATATAAACAAAATGCCCTCACCTCCACCACCTTTCTTCATCATCATGAAAAGCAAGTACCCCCTCAAATATTTTCCATCCTGTCACTTATAAATCTTTACCTCTGTGGGCTTGTTCCTGAATAACTGTATTCTTTTCAAAACTCAGTTTCTTCTTTGTCTTTGATTGCCTCTGTACTCAGTTGACAGCAGATTGATTGGGGTTGATGAACAGATGACACAGATGTGCTGGGTGGGATATCACTTTGCCCCAGTATGGTCCGACAACAGATTGTGGCCGAGACTTACAAGACCTCGGGGAGCAGGGTGTGGCCTTTGCCACTGTTGCCTCAGAGGAGTCCTGTACCTGACACACAATCTAATAGCCGGGCAGGGGTGATGATTTTTAGGATCTACTTCAAAGTTCACAGGCCAGAGCAGACACACTTACATTTTCTTATAGTCATTAAAAGATACTTAACACAAAATCTATGTTTTGTGTATTGAATAGTCAGCTTCCCGTGAAGATTTTATCTGTATTTTGGGTGAAGAACTGTTTGTACTTCAGATTTTACAGATAAAAGACAAACATGTCTGTTGAATATTTTACATACAGCAATGTGACCTCCTATTGAGGTAACAATACAACAAATGATTATTTTCATCAAATAATAGTGGCCGAGCAAACATCCTACAAACTTAAGTCTTGAACAGTTACAGTGCCAATGTTAGGTTTAGTGAAACCAGGTACAGTACCTCATAGAGCGCCTGATTACGGCTGTATTTAGACCGACATCGGCACCCTCATTCATCTCAGACTGTCAGGGTGTTGACGTGGGACTGGCGAACAAAAACGTTGAATGTCGCTGAACTTCTGCTGCATTGCAATGTCACATCTGCCGAGAAGGCACTGTGTCGGCAAATCAAAAGTAGTACATATTCCTGGTGAGTATTTTTTAATGTGAAAGGTGTATTCCTGCTGTTCTACCTTGCAATGTCATGATAAAGGCTACAATGAAACTGTGATAACTTTCCACAGTTGTAAATTCCTGCACAGAGTACTTTAAACTGCTGTTCAGTGTTTTGGTGTCTCATAAGTCTTCAAACTCATGGATCAATTACTGAAATTGGACTTTTTGGAATGTATTTCAAGGTGTCACCACTATAAGAAACAACATGTCACGACCAACACAGACCCTTGTGTCTTTTAATGTAGGGCTGTGTTTGGTATGAATGCCACTAAGTTGAACTTGGTTTTGTGAGGCAGGCCCCTGGTTGTAGGGCTTTTTAAAAAACTGGATAATTAATTGTGCAATGAAATTGCAAATGTCACTGATGTAAACACCTATCAATACTTAACTTAAACAATCAGAGGTGCCATTTTCTAATATAATCTTCTTGTCTGAAAGACATTATGTGGTTTCATGAAAAAAACAAAACAAACAAAACAAACAAATGTTCAATATACCGTTATATTTAGAAATGTCAATGTTGGCATTGGCTTTGATTTTACAGGGAGCCTCAATTATCATGCAGCCATGGAATGGAATGATGTCACAAAGAGTATTAGTATAGTATTAGTAAAGTATAAATTATATGATATGTGATAGTATATGTCTTGCTGCAAAATGGCAGTTTTAACCCATTGTTCATTCCACATGTTCCATTCCAGCATAAAAAGTAAGAACATTGTCGTTGTAATGTAATCTCTTTTGATGTCGCTGTAATCGTCTGACTTGCTTTCATCAATGTTTCCCTGTTCATCCTTTACATTTTTTTCCTATTCTAATAAGACTCTTCAGCCTTTAGCTGCTGATGAAGATGTCTTGGACTCCCTGACAGGATCTTCCCAGTTTGATGTTCCTCCTTTTACCTCTTACGTCCTAATATCATGAGCAACAATGATCAAGCACACAAGCAGACTCATTTGTTTTGTGTACTCTGTTGGAAATACATATATGTTGTATTTGTGTGAGTTGTTAAGGTCAGTAGACTGTAGGATGAGGAACATTTAATCAGAGAGTCATTGTAACTCATTTAGCTCAAGATCAGTCACAAGTGTTTGATGGTAATCTTTAGCCAGTTGTCTGGTATCAAACATGAGGCCAAGGATAGAGTACTCAAGCTCTTCAAAGTGACCTGAGTGTTTGACCCAGATCTTAACCGTACAATACAAGGGACGTGCAATCTAATTGAATATACGGCTAATGAGGGAAATTGCGGACCCAGAAATCAAACACAGGTGCTCGCTTGGATCTTCTTTGTAGAAAACCTTGCTCTTATACATTAAAAGACATCTTGAGCAAAAAGAAAGAGAAATCTGAGTGCACAGGACACAAGGCTATTCAACCAGCTCATCAGTGATATAGCCTCCTCACAGCAGCTCTGTTTGCCCTGTACTGGTTATTAGGCAGCAGAGAATGAACGTCAATTGGCTGCCTAAGACTTTAGTGCTAATTATTAATTAGCTGGTTGGTCAATTACCCAGCCCTTTGACATCAATTGTACATATATTTGCAGAAAATGCATTTGCATTATTATCCAGTAGTCATCATATGTATATGTATTAATGTGGTTAAAAAGACAACACTGCACTTTGTTTCTAGAAATAATATAGAATTTCTACTAACTAACTAAAACTGAAAATAAATTTAGGTAAGTTAATTCTTGACATTGGAAACAGCTGCTGACATAAGTTGTATAAAGATGTGATTGAAAGAAAGCCCCCTGCATAGCTGGTTTAAGGTTAGGGCAAGGATGATGAAATAACCTTAACTCAATGTCCTCTTACTCATCTTCATCAGTGAATGGAGTTTGCTCAATTGTCATGGAAATGACATGAGTATTTCTCATATATCTGTATATAAATACATATGTGTGTGTTTGTGTGTGTGTGTGTGTGTTTGTGTGTTGAAAACTCTTGGAAAAGCTAGTAAGTGAACCTTGAGTGATAACAAGCTACTATCAAGAATGAACAAAAGTTCGAGGCTTTCTCTTACATTATCATTGGGTTATTGTTGGTTGAGTCCACACAGTCCACAGTTTTTATACAACAGTGATGTATGATAACATTTCTTGAGTACATAATTTCATAGTGAAATCAGGCTTCTTGTGTTTGTCTGTGCCCCTTTCCTTTCACACTGGATACTAGTGGTAGAGTCTCTGCATGATGAATTGACTCCGCTCTTTCACCTCCCACAGTCCCTGATAGTTAACCCTGTAATAACCCTGTATTGTCTAATTCACACTTATACTCGTGGCTGTCCAAACTTTTAGAGCAGACTAAGCTTTTTAATCTGCTTTTAGGTTGCATTGTCCTTTATTGTTTGAACTGAGCAGGCCAGATGTTCCTGGATACTTAGGTGCCATGGGTTTTAAGTTCTTTACACTGATCCCCCTTTTTTCTCTCTGTGGTGGCAAAGCTATAGCTTTTGTCCCTGAGCTTCTTGCTGATCTCCAGTTTGATTGATACTGATGGGGAACCACGTCTGACTTAAATCATAATTGTGTCACAATTACCAACCATTGTCCCAGTTATTGGGGCATAGCTTATTGTATGTCATGCAATGTATAATTCTGATATTATTAATATTATTTTGATAACTGATTCAAATGTGAAATAATGGATGTCATAGCTCCAGCCAGGAGTTTAGTGTACGTGTTTTCTGAATTCAGTTTACAGAAGTATAAAAAACCTGAGATGACTTGAAACAAAGAGAATGACATGAATAAAGGTGAGTGACATAAACTGCAAGGCAACTTTTACTGTGGTACTGTAGCATATTAGTGTCATATTCAAAATCTGAATCAACGAAAATGGAGCTCCTTATGGAAGCAAATAATCTGAATTTGAATGTATGTGGTTTGAATTCCCCTGTTTGAAATTTCCAGTAGGTAATTCAAGTGGTGCAATTTCACAGGCTACCAAGGTGTCCCCCATTCTGTGCCTGGCTACAGCAGAGGGCAGTCTTTCGCCAACTTTACACAACAGCTGCCTCTCATTTGGTATTATTATTCCAGACCTGAGTCGTACAGGTCTGTCTCCATTGTCTTGAGAACCATAGACTGTAGTTTATTAGAAATTTTGGGTGTTTTTTCAAGGACTGTTACAGAATATTGGCATAATTATCTTTGATTTGACTGTAATTTGGTTTCTTATGAAAATGAAACAAAGTTAGATTTTAGAAGTGTTTTTAAAAAAGGTTTCTGAACTCAAGGTCATAATGAAATTTGTCGCAGTTGTTACATTTGATGGTTAAGGGACGCTACATTGGTGAAGGTGAAGGTACACAACTGTAACCTCTGAAGCTGATGTGGTTGGTTTTACTGTACAGTAGGAATAAGTTTTCATTCAATACCTACCTAACAGCACTCTTCCAGCTTGCATGGTGTCATACATTTTGATGAATCATTATTGATAAGTAATTGATAAATTGATAATCTCATAATAATACATTTGCAACAAACACATGCAAATTGAGGTGTCAGTGTTGCGAACATGAAGCAACCAGGGAAATGATAAAGGGGTTAGGCTTCTGGTTATAGATCATCTAATGTGATCATTTTTGAGATCCTATAGTGGAAACAAAGCTTGCTTATTAAAGTCACTATTGTTACAGTGAACCTGCAGCTTGCCAGCCATATCAGTCCTGCAGCATGTACATCTTGCTATCAGGTGGCTATGATATAGTAATCACTGCTGCCATGGCACTGAAAGAAATATTTTACTAATATGAGGATGATTAAAAGCAAATGGCCTTGAAAATGAGATTTTTCCAACACACTGTAGCACATATTGATAGCTGTGTTGAGACTAACTGAATGTGGCTCATGAGGGCAGAGCAGAGGACACAATAATGACACATGAACTGATGTGATTTTGCAAAGGAATTTCAAGCAGTACAGGTAAAATGTTGAAGAAGAAGAAGAAGAAGAAGAAGAAGAAGAAGAAGAAGAAGAAGAAGAAGAAAATGGCGAAGAAGAAATAACATGCTATTTCTATAGCACAATAGCATTGAGGAGAAAACATAGTGAAGTATTTAGCAGAAAAAGTCACATTATTTATTTAATATTTTTCTCAGGAGTTGGTAGAGAGCACAGACAGGGCTAGATATGTACAAGATATGTACAAGGTTGTTGTTTTTCACAACAACCACAAGACCCATATTTTACTGGGAGCACATTTAACCCTTACAGGGCCAGTAAGAACATATTGGCTGGATAAGGACCAGACCCACATTTGTCTTTATTTAACTGTTTAATAAACAATTAAATCTTAAACTCAATTCCAGTTTTTATTGAGGAGATTGATACATTTGGGTGATACACAATGTTTTCTTAACAGTTAAACGTATAGCTGCTGGTTTCTCAAAAAAATGTAATGGCAGATAGTTTTGCTAATTCTAGATTACAGTGCCTTGTAGTACTCTAGACAAGTCATATAAGAAATTCTTAACAAATATGTTTTCTATCTTCACACTTTGTCTGAACAAACATGACTAAAAGGATATACTGACTCTAAGATGAAAATGCTGTTAAAAGCAAAACCAGAGTTTCAATCATGTTTGTCAACAGTTCCTTATGTGAATCTAAGGTCCAAGGATAGATGGTGTTGTATGCTATACAGATTGTAGAGCCATTTGAGGCAAATTTCTGATTTGTGATATTGTAAAAAAATAAAATTGACTTGACTTGACTTGACATACTGGCATAATTTCTGGGTAATGAGGTCCTCAAAATGCACTATTTCTACTATTCTAAAGTTACCAAGTGCATGTTTAATTGTAAAAGCAACAATGAATACAAACATGTCTGCTGATAAATGACCTCTCTTTCTCTGAGCTATGGATCACATCCAGTTATTTCAAACTTGTAGCAGCTTGTCACACATGCAAATGTTCTGTGTGGTCCTTTCCCTTTGGAAAAACATCAATTAGTTGGCATCGAGATTTGATTGTCCAGCAATCTAACAGCCAAGATTTTTCCCCTTCTGGATGACAGTGAGATCATTATTCCATATACTGTATGTCTGCTTGTAGTCACTGACTATGTATGGATTGCGCTGACAGCATTCATCAGAGTTCGTTTGATGCATTCTAGTTTTATAAAATTTGACTACAATATTTTTTTTTACAGGTATTGTGTTTTTTTAGCAATAGCCACAGTGTACACCACATGTAGATAGCTGAACATTAGTGAAAGCATATAAAACACATGAAACTGTAACTAACTGCGGGCTAAACTAAATAATATCTCTTATATTCAGTCCTGTTTGAGGGGTTGCTTTAGCCTGGCGTAATTTCATCTGAAATATTGATATGTCTTGACAAATGACTGGGGAACACAGCTTTATCGCAAGCCTTTTTGATCTCCTGGAGAGGTGCATCCGCTATTCCCAACAAACCATTGCATCTCATTGTGTCACACAAGACAGATGCAACATCCCTTGATCTAATTAGACTCAAAATAGCCAGACAAAATGACAGAAAAGTATTGCAATTTTTTCATTTTCCTGTATCTGAAGTTCCTGTTCCTTCAAAGAGATACAAGATGCCATTGGACAAGGTGCAGTGACACAAAATAATGCCATTTTCCCTACAAAGATATATTTTTCTGCACAGTCCCAGAATGAAAAATCTGATTTTTTTTTCTGAGCTTCTTTTGAGTATTCTATATCTGAAGGAGAGTCTAGAATGTTATAGTGTGGACTTTTAAGTTCAGGTCAGATCATTGTGTAAGAAAGGTTATCTATGATGAATGCGGACGACAAGCAACAGCATTAATGTAGCTTTGATCTGCAGCAAGATACATTAAGACTGGGGCACTTTTCTTCCTTGCATATAATTATCAGACAATATTGATTTATATTAAGTGAAATTCAAAGGAACCCTTCATTTTACACAAACACACATGCATTAAAATTTAGAAATGCACAATGAAGTATCAGGTAGCTCCTCTATAATAATATGGGCCACATCGCACACACATGCATGCATGTGTGCTTGAGCGTTCATGCACACGCACACACACAGAAAAACTATAGGGCCTTCATAGAGTCCCCAATTAATGTCTAATTATAGTTTTGTCCTGATGGCAGGAGGCAAAACTCTATCAGTCCACTAATGGCTGTGGTGCTTTTGTGCTCCTAGCAACCGGCCGTTCTTTTGTACGGGCTACATACACTCTGAAACCATGTGAAAGCTGCCTATGGATCGCTTTGTTATTTATAGAGCAGCATTTCGTAATAGGTTTCACAAAAGCAAATAAATCAGTTGTAATAAGCAGGTGTCTTTGAGGACAGATGCATAAAATACAAGAGGAAAATAGCCATAACTACTGTGGTTTAATACTGGAAACAAAAAAGCTAATTGACTTGTTTTTAAAGACTTGAAAGATCCAATGTTTCTCATCATGTACAATAGGATATCAGTGGAATGTCTCTGGCATCGGTGTATCTAATTAATTTACAAGGATTTTCATGCTATGTGCTAACATAGATTTGTAATTAAATATCTTTGAATTTGACTATTTTCAGACAAAGAAAATGACCTGCAAATTTGTGATTCTCAGGCTGAAATAGTCTCTGAAATAGAATGTTTTGTCACAGGACTCAAAACCCTCTAGTGAGACCAAAACTAAGTGTCTGATTCACTATGATATATTTGGTTTCTTAAACATGTGAACTTCAAAATAAAGTTGTTTGTGTTTGAACGTTCGACTGCAACACTTGCATTTGAATGATGAAGAATTAATGTACAAATTAAGACACAATGTGCAGAGACAAATATCATGTCAGACTATTAAGACTGTTGTTCTTACTGTGGTCAAGAAGAAATATTGGCCAGGATGACCAAACCCTAAGTACACAAGGACAAATGAACAGACTGCATCCTTTTAAAATTATTAAAATCATTATTCAGTCTCTGAGTGGTCTATTCCCATTAACCATTTGAAATTGCCTGGCAGGGAATAATAATATTGCCTGTCCTCTGACGTTGAAATCTGGCATTTTTCTCTTAAATTTGCTATAGTAAAACCATTATTAAAGAAGCCCAATCTGGAGCCTTCCACAACTACCAATTACTCACCAATATTCCACTCCTCAGCAAAATCATTTAAAAGATTTTCCATAAGCAATTAGTAGACCATCTGACTCTCAACAACCATGATACATTTCAATCAGGTTCCTGTGCTAACCACAGTACTGAAAAAGCCCTTCTCAAGGTAATTTATGACTTACGAGTTAACGGAGACAAAGGAGAAGCTTCTATCTTGGTATTATTAGATTTGAGTGCCACATTTAATATTACTGACCATAACATCTTAATTCAAACATCTGAGAAGTGGGTAGGACTTTCACGTGCAGTATTTGACTGGTTTGCATTCTATCTACAGGGACAACTATTTTCAGTGTTGCTTGGGAACTTTACACTAAGAACATTGACATTGTATGTGGAGTCCCACAGGGGTCAATACTTGGTCCATTGCTTTTCAGTTTGTATATGCTTCCCCTTAACATAAGCCAGAAACAAAAGGTATGTTATGGTCATTATGCTGATGACACACACTTATACCTTTTCTTGTTCCTTGGAGACCTCATACCTGTCAGATCACTGGCTGAATGCATTAAATACATAACACCTGAATAGTCCCACAACCTCCCTCAACTTAGAAGTCAAGACAGAAATGATTGTAATTGGTGCTAAACCTCTGTGCCAGGAAATATGTTCCCATTTAGCCTTTTTCTCCCTAGTACTACACAGGTCAGGTCATTGTTGATTTGAACATTACAGAGCCATGTCACTAACATCACAAACGTTTTGTATCGTTTGAAGAATATATGCAGAGTAAGAAGCTTCTTGTCTCAGACAGATGCAGAAATACTGCATTTATTTCTTGCTGGTGTAAAGGTTCAGAAGTATGGCAAGTGTGAACCCAGAAGCACAACACACATGACAATCAGGTTAAGACAAAAGTTCTCATTTACTTGAGTCAAAAGGCAAGCATGAGTCAAAACCAGGTAATCAGTCAGAATAGGCAAACTTAATCATGTAGGGGTCAGGCAGAGAATCACCAATCCAGGGATCAGGTACATGGCCAAGCAGGCAGAATCAGGCAGGCAGAAAACAAAGTGTTAAGTGTTATTCGGAATTAGTCATCCAGGTTGAAGATAGTGCATCTGCCCTCCTCTTCAGAGCAACACGTTCCCCTTGTTCTATTTTACATCTATTTTTACTAAAGTTATTGTTATAAATATTGTTCAGTAATCTTTAGATAAAATGTGGCGTGGGTTGTGGTATATTGCTGGGGGGGTTTTGGTGGGCCAGTCTGAGTCAAAAAGTCCAGGGCCATTTTTCATTCCCAGTCCGTCCCTGCATGTCATCACCACTCATATCCATACAACCAATGTGTTTATGATTAAATTGTTAACTAGAGCACAAAGTTCTTCATAGATCTAGGCTCTTAATTTGCTCTCAAAGTGCACCAGATTGATGCATTTAGCTTTGAAATGTAAAACATTTTCTTACGAGGGAGCATGCCCCTGGACCCCCCTAGAGGCCCACCCACCACAGTCTCACAAAATCCTGTGCGAAAAACTGTACATATTTGTTTTGTATTACATCGACGTTGCACTGGTATACTAAGAGGTCTATTAAGCACTCAGTCATACATTGTTTTAATATGTGGCCGTGACTGCTATACTATGTATATAAAAAATATATAAAATAATAAAAAAAACTCCCTTTTCCCCCTGTGGACCGCTTTTATGTCCCCACCAGTGTCAAAATCAAAAATACGCCCTTGCTTGGCATTAATTCTACAAGTCTCTTAACTCTACTGGAGGGATGAACACCATTCTTCCAAAAGATATTCCCTCATTTGATGTTTTGATGATGGTGGTGGAGAGCGCTGTCTAACACGTCGGTCCAAAATCTCCCATAGGTGTTCAATTGGGTTGAGATCT
>NTHP01000745.1:121869-157887 GCA_003416845.1 Oplegnathus fasciatus
TGTGTGTGTGTGTGTGTCACAGAGATTTAGTTTTTCTCTGTCCAACACTGTGAGAAATTGGCTTATTCACAGTGTTTCACTGCTAAAGTGGTTAATTCAACAAATTAATTTCTTTGTGCATACAAATTGTTTATGAAATGTAAAATGTAGTGGTACGACAGTTGACAGCTGTCTACACATGATCAGATCAGCAGAATTGCTGAAATTACGAAAAGGACGGGGGGAAAAAAAGGTTTCACGCACCCAAATCCCACCTGATCATCAGATTCCTGCCCATTACCTTCTCCAAAGGAACATAACTGTCACAATCTGCTTCTCTGTCCCTCCCTCCAGCAACATTCCCTCTTCTTCAAACCTGTTAATTGTCATTATCTACCTGTCCACCGGATGCCCTCAGACTTTTTCTCCTCTCTCACTCCCACATCCAGCCACTCCCTCCTGCCTTGTATTAGATCCCAGCTCTTTGTCATGCTAAGGCTGACCTTGCAACCATTTAGAGGGAAATACTTACAGATCAGACATCTTAGCTGTACTTTTGTTTCATTGCATTTGAGACCTGAANAAAAAATAGATTCTACAAAGACAAAAAAATATCACCTGACTTTTGGCACAAACTTTCTGCCGTGATTGTGCTGAAGATTTTCTCACAAATGTCCTGAGAAATTCGCCCTCCACGACAACAGGTGGCGCTATTGAGTCATGTGATATTTTTTTGTCTTTGTAGGATATTTTTTTTGTACTTGTAAAACTTGCTGTATTTGTTTCTAAATCATGATGTATTAGAAATATGTTGTGTATTTGTTTGATAGGTACGTTTTGTATTTGCAAACCACACTGTGTTTGTTAGTGAATCGTAGGGCATTTGTAAAACACGTTTTGTTTGTTTGTTAAGTTTTGTTTTAATTAGCTCCATAGCTTCCGCTGATCAGATGACATCGACATAAAATGTAACCTTTCTCAACTTCTTCACATTGTGCAAACTGGGAATATTTTGAGGTTTTGAGGTGTGGCGGGCAACAGCATGTTTTTGGAAGTTACATTCACAATGAAAGCTGTCACGTCTCCAGTGTTTCAATCTGTATATGTGAACGGAGTATTAGACATCTGTCTGAAGTCTTTCTGTTAGACATGTGTATAGTTTAGTCTATATTTGTGGACTCAGCAGTGAAAATGAGTTGAAGCTTGAACAACTTTACTCCCTGGCACATGTCCCGCACCCAAGTTAATCAATGAGCTAATTGCTACCAAATGTTTACCCTCTCTTGAGCTCATGTTTTTTTTCCCCTTAATCATAAATGCTGATCACAATTGCATTCAGCAACTTCTCCCAAGTTCAGTAAAAGTAAATGTCACATGTACCATGCTGTGCTTATTTCAGTGCATTAAGTTTTACAATTAGCCTGTTTACCACTACCACAGCTATTATACACAGAAAAATGGCATTGATGCTGACAAATGTATCCACCTCCTGATTAACTTTGCAGTCATGAATGTGTTATTTTCATCTATTTGCCAGCACATTCTCAGAAATAATACAGAAGGACCTAAAAAGGCCTTTGAAATCAGAGTATAATGACATTGTGCGATCATTTAGCCTCACAGACGCTGCGCAGGAGCTCTAAAAGTAACTTAAGAATATTGTGGTGAATCAATACTGAAACTATCTAATCTGTTTTACCGTCCACCTATGCTTGTCTTACGTCAGATAGATATCACAGTGTTAGAAGCAAGTTGTAAAGTAGATTCTTGCTCTGGAACAGAAATCCAGTAATAGAGCAGAAGATGCAACAGAATCCAGTAATATGTTGTTTAGGTGGTAGACCCTGGGTAGTTCATATATCGCTGTTAAGTGATCTGAGATGGTCTGCTCCATCTCTCAAACTCACTTTATCTTATTTTGTGGTGCATCTTCTCTCTTTGTATTACCTCATTAGATCCCAGCTCTTTGTCATGCTAAGGCTGACCTTGCAACCATTTAGAGGGAAATACTTACAGATCAGACATCTTAGCTGTACTTTTGTTTCATTGCATTTGAGACCTGAAAAGAAGGGCTGCACCACTAACAACAGAAAGGTTGCTATATTTTTGCTCATAAGGAATGCCTCACTGTAGTCTTATCAACATCACACTGGATAGTTTTGTGATAATCTTCCTGTTAGAAACAATAGAAATGCTTATCAGAGAATTTCTTTAAACGCTGGAGTGATTACAATGTTAGCAAAGCCGTGTATACAGTGTATCCAAAAGGTAACATTTGCACACCTATCTAAAGCACAAACATGTACTTGTGAAGCATAAAAGATTATTCTTGTTCAATGCAGCATTTTTAACCATTTTTATCACCTCTGACGTCCAATATCATCTGAGAACGCCAGCCTTCTCTTTGCTCTTTGGCAAGATTGTTTATTTTCCCACCTTGAAGCTAATCATTTCAGCTGATCATTGTTTAATGAAATTTGTGATAATTTCTCTTTCCCTTTCACACAAGTAACCTTTAATCTTTGGACTTACATGCTTTAGGTCTGCCATCTGAACAATTCCATGCTGAAGCTTTTCACATCTGATGTGACTGACATGACATTCCTTTTTTCCCCAAGGGACGAAGAACGTTCTCAGTTGTAGTCTCAGTTGCCCTCTGACTTTTTCTCCTCTCTCATGCTGCAATCCATTGCAA
Source organism: Oplegnathus fasciatus (assembly GCA_003416845.1). Taxonomy (NCBI): domain Eukaryota; kingdom Metazoa; phylum Chordata; class Actinopteri; order Centrarchiformes; family Oplegnathidae; genus Oplegnathus; species Oplegnathus fasciatus. Next base: position 124,544 of record NTHP01000745.1, read on the forward strand.
GTCGGAAGTCGATAGTTCCAGGTGGATATTACCGACTTGTGATCTAAATGTGTCCCAGTGCATCTGTTCGGGAAAACATGGACGCCCACAGCAAACTGATGTTTGTATGGCAAGTCTCTGAACTGCAAAAGCATCTACTGAGGACCTGTATCAACATTACAGCAGCTGATTTAACAGATTAGCACACTTTAAAAGAGACGAGAGGAGTAGGCTTGTACAGCAAGCTCACAAAGACGTCCATCAAGCACAAATCAGCTGACTGGCAACTACAAAGTTGTTACAGCACGTTTCGCAACACAAACACTACATACAGTAACAATTTGATGAAAAGGTAATTCTGTTTACTGTTCACCGTGTGCACCACCATGTTGCTGTGACGTCAGATGTGTTTATGTCTCTGGCTTGCAGCATCTCTCCCACATCCAGTCACTCCCTCCTGCCCTGCAGTTACCTGACCTTCCCCACCCACTCTCTCACCTGTTTCCACTTTCCCTTGTCAGCCCTGCAGTACTTAACCGGCTCATCCCCACTCATTCCCTGCCAGTTTGTTGAAGTTTCCATTTTGCAAAGTTGCAATGTTGCTCATGCCCTGCTTTCAAGCCTCTGTTACCCTGTATCCTGCAATCTGGAATCTGTACCTGCCTGTCTGCTTGCCTACCTGTACTTGCTCCTGCCTGTCTGCCTACTTGTACCTGTATGTGCCTGCCTACCTGTAACTGCCTGTCAAGTCTATAAATACCTTCACCTCAGTAATAAATCATTGAACTGTCGCATTCTGCCTCGACTGTCTGCTTTTGGGTTCTTCCCCTGCTGGCAGAATTCACACCTATAACAGTACGAACTGGCTGTCTTCGAAATTAGTGGGAAAAAATGCCTCTAGTAGTGAGCACAGTGAGGCTGCCTTGTCACAGGCATGGTGGGCAGTGTCTTCAAAGCCTTGGTTGAGGAAATTGTTACCTGGGTAGGCAGCAGATTTTATTAGCACTCCTGCATCCTGGCCTGATGGTCTTCAGCCTTCACCTCAGCCTACTAGCCTCCAGCCTGCACCCTGGCCTGCACCTCAGCATGTTGTGCCCGATCCTGCCTGCCTGCATACTTGTACCAATATCTGCCTGCCTACTGTACCTGTCCCTGCCTGTACATCTATATACGTATACCTTCACTTCAGTAATAAATCATTGAACTGCCACATTCAGCCTTGAGTGTCGTTGAGTTTCGTATGGGTCCTTCCCCTGCTGCCTGAATTCACCCCTGTGACAATAATTCCTAGTATCTCCTACTGTGTTAAACTAAAATACATAATTCACAAACAGTCTTTACTAGGCTTGTTGCATTTTATTTTTTTCAGATTTTCTGACGCTTCACTGGTACATGACGTTTATCTACATAACAACTTTTATCTCAGTCTGCTTGATCCTTCTATCGGGGCAAATCACAGCGATGTGTCTATACAAATGTTGAAAGTATGCGATGACTATCTGACAGGAGGACTGTCACAGATTCAGATCTGCAGCTTTGTCATGTTGCTCCCCGTCTTAAGAGATCACTGCTCATCTTTCAAAGCAGACCTGATGCTGGTATTGTGGAAACCCACCCCCACAATGTTTCACCTGTTGGCCTTCTAATCAGATCCAACCACGCTGTGGCCCACACCTCGGTCCCACGTTATCTGTTCCTGAATCGTCTGATAACCCCATCTTCAATCAGCCTCCATAACTGGATGAAAAGGAGAAAGAGATCAGTTACACTTGAATGCTTGCATGACCTTTATTTCTTGCTTAACATCAGTGTGCAGAGGGCAGCGGGGAGAAGGAAACACCAGCACTTGTGCTGATTGAGCTGAGATGAGAGAGAGAGAGAGAGAGAGAGAGAGAGAGAGAGCTTTCTGTCCTACTTTCAGGACTAGGAGTAAAAGCATTTTTGCAACTTTTTTTTTACTTAAGAAATCACTTGTATATCTGCTGATAGTTAAAAGAACTCCAGAAGTGTATTCTGGCCAGGAGATGGCATTCATGCAGGGATGGGGAGAGGTTTTGGAAAAGCTTGATGACAATAAGCTTATTAAAGATTGTGTTTTTACAAAAAAGGAACAATTTGTGCGGGATGGAATAGAAGATTATCTTCATGTACTTCGTGGAGAATAGCCTATTCATTTTGTTATTAAATTTTTGGATATATAGAATCATGGTAAGTAGTTACGCCTATACACATAAAACCTTCACATAAAGCTGCTCTGGTGTTTTTTTCTTCATTGCGAATTTTACCTTTTATACCAGTCATATTTTAAATTGCAACTATCAGAAAATGATTAAGAGTGTCCTGAAAGTAAGTGTAGGAGTGCAGGAGTGTTTTTAGTTAAGAACTTTGCAGAACAAAGGCAGGTTGGAAGAAGCTGAGGCCTGATTGAAAAGCAATGGAAAAGCCAAAGACTTAGGTCAGCTCTCTCCAACTTATTTAATCACCAGGAGTGCTGGGGGAAGACCGACTTTGATTAAGACCACCTCACCGATCAATAAAGTCCTTGAACTTGCATAAGTCACTGCTGGCCACTCTCAATATTACTGATAACTGCCCCCAACACATACACACACACACACACACACATTCACACAGAGAGCGATAGAGCCCCTGTCTGGCCACCTCACCTGAGTGATTTTCCCATTGATGAATAGATTCTTTTGACCTAAGCTTTCAGGGTAAACACAAGTTTAAGGAATATTTCAGAATAAAAATGGACATAGATGCATCTGAAATGCCCTCTGCTGGCCTCAGCCAATGTCACAGACAGACAGTGTTCATGCAGGTTACCAATATAAATATGTCCACCTATGAAATAGCTACAGAGCTGTGACACTGCACAAGGAGAGGAGGGGGAGGTTCTTTTCCATTAGTCTGACCCAGCTGAAATGACTTGGCCTCCATATAAAGGGTTGCGGATGAAGTAGAGGTTAGGGTCATGTACAGTGTGCAGTGCTCTTATTCTCTCAGCCACCTGTCCCAGCTGTGCATCCTAAAACAAACAAGGGATTACTTTCATTGATTGAATGCAGATTGAACAAGTCCCCTGGCAAAAAAATGCTGTGTGCTGTCAGAGGTGGCTCACCCTCATCATTGGTTAACACAGGCTGACAGATTCAATCTGTTTCAGCCTGCCACCAGGGTTATACAGTATGTGTCACTCAAACAGGAGCTCACACAGACAAAAGCCAAGTACGGGCCAGCTATCAACAGTGCCCCAAGACACATGCTATTTCTCTCTCTGTCTCTCTCACACACACTCACACACACACACACACACACACACACACACACACACACACACACAGAGACACACACAAACCGACTCAGCAGTATCAAAGTTCAGAGGTCAACCCGCCCCACAGTCGCTATGCCCTGAACCCCTCTGTCTAATGAGGCGGTCTGTGTTAGTCAAGCAGTCATAAAGAACCTGGCAGTAGCAGTTCTGTTGAAAGCATCGGTTGAAAGCAATAGGAGTAGAAGACACAGCCCAACAGTGCATGGAAAAATAAAAATAATGAAACACGATTACAGAAAAATAAAGAATCTCAATGCGCCCAGTAGAGCAATAAAAAACTATGAAGTGGGTTCAGAGCCTGGATGCCATTTTGTGCCTGAGATGGCACCAGTAAAAAAAAAATCAATAACAATATCAGTACCACAACTTCCAATTGTTGTCTGTACTGCAATTGCGTACTTCCATGGCCTATCAAACAGATCATAGAAATGATATAGTTATAGTTATATGACATATTATAGTCATTCCCACAATCACTTTTTAATGATATCGAAAAGGTTTGTATAATGAGCGTAAAAAGAGTGGAAACACAAGGAAGTACCTAGTACCCAAGCTAGGTAACAGTTTGTACCAGGTTACAGGTTGTTAAGTTCCTGCAGTGGAAAGGGCTACAACGTAATTGCTTAGATCTGGTAACAAAACTTGTTTCAACAAACAGACAATCTGATCGTCTGATCATCTTTGTTGTAGTGATCTCAGCTATTACTTTTGTAAGTACAGTGGAAGTGATAGAAATGATGGACAAAGTACAAAAATACGACCCAAGTTGTAATAAATCAGAATATACCTTTATTTTGTCACAGACATATTTCACTGACATAAAGACATACATTTGTCAAAAATTCCCTCCCTAATATAAAACTGCATACAACCATATCAGATAATTATACACATAATAATAACGTACATATAGTGCAATTATGCAGTACTGCTGTTATTGGTATTGCTATTGTTTTTAATGCTATTTAAACCACTGTTGAATAAAGTCTGCACTGCATTCAGTGCTCCTAAACTAACCTGCTGAGCCTTACCCTGAACACATTAGTATAACCAGAGGAGTCATTTTATAAAGATCTTTGAGGTTTGTTAGTGAGGGAGAGAGAGAGACATTCTGTGTGTATGTATGATAAATGAGCACAGTGGGTCTTGCCTCAGTCCCCCCAACACACACACACACACACACACACACACTCCCCTTCCTTGAGCTGTTGGTGCAGGTGGCTTCCATTTGTTTTCAGCGAGTAAACCCGCTGATAACCTTCATCCTGCTGAGGAGCCTTTATTGAAACACTTGATATCTAGCTATGAATTGCTCTTTGTTAACACCATTTTTATTGACTGGGGATAAATAGGCCTGTAGACATCAGAACAGTGCTGCAAGGACTAATGTGAGGTGTTGTAATTCTTGAGGAGAATAAGCACAGATACAAGAGCACAAATCCATCTGCTAAATGTTGTATTAGATATATACTTATGCTCTTTGCTTATTCTTTGCCGTGGCCAAGGTCAGTGATGTAGTTAAATAAATGAAGCATGGACTATGACCTCCAGCTTGGAAGCCTCATGAAGCACAGAGCCATGAACAAAAATCAAGTGTATTAATAAAACAAAAATCAGCAGTATTTTCAGAAAAATGTTGATTGATGACCGTTTCCTTCAAAAGACTATATTCATATACAACTGGATAATGTTGGCTATTTCATCATGGTTTGGGAGGGGCCACGGAATTTAATCGGAGCACTAGTTCATTTTATTATTTCAGGCCCAGTATAGTATTCCTATAATATCCCATGGTAACTTAGAACATTTTGAAAAAGTCCTATGGCATTTCTCTGTCATCAGTATTGTATATACACCTCGTGATTTTACCTTTGTTTTATTTTATTGTATAGTGACATAGGTTCTGTTGTAGCTACTTAACGGCAATTTACACCTATATCAGGATGGACACACCCAAACCAGCAGTATGGGCCAAACCGGAGAATGCACATTATCCGACATCATCAGTTTACTGCCGTGAACCTAGAGGCCTAAGAATCTTAATTTTCAGTACTTTCAAGTGCATTAAGTCCAGTAGGTCTGCCCCTATCCTGGTCATGAACACAAATAATACACCCATACAAATAAGTATTTTTAGAAATACAATAATATAAATAAATAAATACAATAATACTCTATGTACTATAACCTCAAGACGAAATGTCCAACACTGTGTCTGCTTTTGTAACCTGATATATGACTGTGGCTCTGCAGGCTGGGCTTTGAGACAATGTTGGGGCCACATCAACCAATTAAGCCATTTAATTAAAGCACAAAAACGCAATCCATCTTAGAGCAGACTGATAGGTTTGCATATGTTGTCATTACCTTATCAGAGTGATAAAGAAATCAATAAAGAAAATCAATAGGATATGTTTCATCCTTGCCTTTTGTTCACATGTAGGGCCTATGCGGGAATGACAAATCTGAGCTCGTACAGCAGTAGTATATCACAGCCTCCATAAACTATTGATTTTAAGATAAAATCTTTGAGACAACCAATAGTAATCAACGGTATAGATCAAGAGAGTGTGGCATGTTAAAGTAGAAGAAGAGCTAGAGAGGATATTTTGTCTGTGTGAACCATGTATTATATTATACATACACATTATACAGAGCATATCATTCATTTTCTCATCAAAAGACTAGAGGGACAGAATTCTCTCTGAGATGAAATGAATTGAATGGGACAGGCTACGGTCAATGGCAAATTATTAGAAATGAAATGGTAAGTGGTACTTTTTAACATCAGAAAGCCATTTATCACAAAAAGTCATTTTCCCTTCAAAATGCTAATGGATGCATTTCTATTATTTCTAGTAAAATTGCTCTATGAATCTACAGATGACAAATCTGCCCTATTGGCCCACTTAACTACTGAGTCAACTACTTGAATAAACTTCCCACCTTGGACTGCACCACAACACAGTGGACAACCAAAGAATGTGGCGGCTAGGTGGCTATTGACAACACTGACCTCACTATTCTTTGTCTTTGAAAGGAAACATCTATCAGCAGGCTGTGGCTCACTTTTCAATTGCAGACTGAGTGCCTGATAAAGACAACAATTGGGATAGACGAAGATGCTGTTCATGCATTCTCAGACAAGACGGGACAGGCTTTGTCCTCCAGCCACAAGTCCTCACAGCCGTGACGACTGAAGAGTTTGGACTCTGGGCTGGAGGGAGTTAGAGGACAACAGTTGTGCCTTGACTGTCTGAAGCCCTGCTGAACAGAGTCCATCCCCTCCCATGTCTTATCTGTTGTCAGAGGAAACCTGACACGGCTCAGTGTTTGGTTAGTCCTTGACAACCTGGATGTGGAGTCTGATAAGAGCAAGTGGTGAGTTTTGGTGATAAGACTGTGAGTAACTTCTGCCTGAGATACCAGATATTTATAGTTCTGCTAAAATAACAATAATATAAGTAACTTTATTTGCATAAAGTACAAATGAAACAAATGAAACAAATGAAAAATTAAAAACATATAACCATAATACCAAAGTTTTAATCCTGTTTCCTTGTGGTAATTGTTAAATATGTATCTTAAAATATTGATATATCAAAATTCCTCTTGTTCCTTCTTCTTCTTCCTCTCTTCTTGTCATATAAAACCTTGTTAGTTTGGCTATTTGGCCTTTAAGCTGTCAGTGGTGGAGAAATTGTTATGCATAAGTGGAAAAAGCAAAGACAGCAGGTTTTAGTATTTTGTCAATTCTGCATTTTATAAAAATGTACTGTATGTACCTACAGTACAAGTTGGATGTTGTGGTATCAAAATATTGTGATTAAGACTTAATAATCACATTTTGCTGAGACTGTTAGGTTTGGTTCATAAGTGGACCCAAGCGCAGAACACAGACTAGGAAGCAGGTGAAGGTTAACAGGTTTATTGTAATTGTTACTGTTGATGGAGATGGGTTGAAGTGAAGAGATGGTTGGTGACGGTAGAGGGAAGAGGAGGAATGGAGACAGGCAGGCAAGCTGGCAGGCAGGCAGGTGAACCGAGATCCTGGGGCACAGGAAACAAACAAGCATCAATTCAGGTAACAAGAACACAAGGAAAACTATTCACAAAAATTCTATAGTTGGAAGCCTGAGTGTAGCTACCACTGTGGCAGAAACAACGATCTGGCGATGAGTGGGACAGGTTTGCGGGTAGGCAGGATGACACATACACATACACACACAGACACACACACACACACACACAGACACACACACACAGGGACATGGAAGACACAGGAGGAGTGCGGAACACAGGGAAACATAAGGTAAAGACGGGCACGGCCGTGGCTGTGACAGAGACAACAAATTTGTGCAGCTCTAGTTCACTATCTGTCCTTTTTGAGCTGGTATTTTATTTGGAGCAATGGTTTTGAAGTCATCCAACCTAAACTGTTTATCTTGTTTAAGGTTGTGGGAATTTTAAAGTCAGAATGCAGAGAAAACAATGGTTGAAATATTCAGATAATATTAGAATCAAAATGCTTTTTTCAGGAAAACAAATATTAATACATTGTTATCCTTAGGTAACTCAAATTTTAGTCGAAAATGGTTAAAAGAAAAATTAACATTTAACTGTTTGTTAATCTGATTGTGACATGATGTAATCTCTGGCTGGATGTCAGATATGCTACATGACCATTCACCCACCCGACATCCACTCCCTAAGAATGAAAATAGCCCTGCGTTGTATAAAAGCAGGGGGCTGCTTGGGTGTGGGCGACTTGTTTAGGGTACCAGTGAGACAATGAAATCTAGGAATTCCATTTTGAGCAACAGATCCGTGAATTTGAAGGCTTATCAGACACCACAACACTACACAGCAGTTTATACTAGTCAGAGACAGGATTTTACAACTCGGATAACTTTTCTGTTTTATCTTTTATCACCATCGCAAGGTAAGTAGTAGAAATGTGGTGTTCAGGTTATTAAGTACTCTGCCAGGATTGCCACCGTAGCGCCTTGCTAGGTGACGTTGCGCTGCATTGTGGCAAAAGTTGAGCCAGATTCAAGTTTTTTGCTTGACAACCCTACATTTTTTGACCGAAGCCCACTGCATTAACACCCCTGCTGCATCGCTGGACTGGCCTCATTCAAATGAATGAGGAGGCTCCATTTTTTTCATGCAGGGCTACTGTCGGTCTGAACACGGCCTTACTTTCCACTTCATAAGGAAACACCAGTTCCTATTGGACAGTTGCACTGGATGTAAATCATACACTGCTGAATCGTCCAATATTAAATAAAGCTTGACTGATAATTCGGCCCGGCTGATATATTGGCCAATATTAGCTTAATGCAGATACATCAGTATTGGTGTATATGTTGGCCGATAAGTAACACAAAATTGCAGTATAGAAATACCAAACTAGGTTTGAGGTAATTTAGAAAACGTTGATTCTTTAAAAAACAGATTTAAGGGATCCATATCAAGATCGTTGTTTATTTATGTGTTTATGTTCAAACAAATATACATTAATTAAAATATTGAAATCAATATCGGCCTCAAAAATCCAGTGTCCATCGGACTATAATATCAACATAATTTCTAGGGATACTGGGCTACCTCACAGGAGTGTAGTAGTGGCTATTGGTTGAATCACTATTGAAAGCTGATAAAGAAGCGAGATGGACATGTATTGGTTTGGAGTAGAATGATTGATCGGGCAGTACGGATGTGGATTCTTAAACCATAAGGAAATCATGGTGACCTGCCTGTGCCCACTGTGTGGCCCTCCAATTTCCTTATGGAGCCTTTTAATAGCTCTTTGGTAAGCAACAATCGGGGGGAGGAAGCTGACTGGTGCAGCACACTGAGGGGTCAGATCACAGAAGCATATTGGAAAGCAAGGTCAAACTGCCCCCTGATAGCCACCTGCCTTCGAGACTTACCAGTCTCTAATTGAAATGTTGTGATAAATTTCTTGCGTAGGTCAGATGTTACATGCTGCCTATGCAAGGGTCAGGAGAACAGAGGGGGGTTAGGTCGGAGCTGGAGAGGGGGTGGGGAGTTCTCTTATGGGGTCCACTCTTGATGTTTATCGTCTGGACTTATTTGTTGAGTGGAGATGATGTGCTCAGCGGGACATAGTCCATCCTTTTCAGACCAACAGCCTGCAATGTTTGTAGCTGCTGACAACATCACGGCAATTCTGATTCTGAGGATCTGATTAAAAATCTAAACCTGTGTCTGTATGTCTTATGAGAAATTCCCTGCACATTTCTCACCGATGAAATTGGATGAAAAATCATTACATGTGATAACAATGTGAGTATTTTTATTCCTATTCTAGGTCCAGTTAGAAAACTACCACCTCAAATGTGGGAAGGGGAAACAAACCATTCAGTGCTTTAAAGACTATGGGCTCTATTTTCCTGCAGACACAAAACCAGAGCAAGGGCAAAGTTTTTATGAAATTTCCTTGGGTGCAATTTATTTTACCCTAACCTGACTACACAGCAACATACGGAAGAGGATTAGCGTCGCATGTGAAAAATTTATTTGAGTTCTGAGTTTAAAGTCTAAAGACTTTTTTTTTTAAATTTCTGAGATTAACGTCAGAATTCTAAAGTTAAAGAATTCTGAAGTTAAAGAATTCTGAGATTAAAGTCAGAATTCTGACTTTAAACTCAGAACTCAAATACATTTTTCACATGTGGCCCTAATCCTCTTGCACAGCAACAGGATTGGTCAGGATCTAATCCTAAATAATGTTCTGTGTTCTTTCCAAACATTAGACTGGAAAGCTTTTAACAATAACATAATTTGGACTGAAGCTGCTGAGCTCCATCAAATCTGTCCAGACATTTTGATTATAAGAAAACGTCCAAACTCCGCTTAGAGAATTCTTTTTTTCCCTGTCATGTCACTTGCAATTGTGTCTTAAAATATTTGCAGTAGTGACTTTTGTGTGTAGAATCTGTTTGCGCCCTGTTTCAGGAAAATAGAACCCTCTCAGTAGAATTTTGAAGTTAATGCTGTATTGCACTGGGAGCCAATGAAGGGATTTAGGTACTGACATAATGCTGTATGTTGGGCACTCTGGCTGCTGCACTGAATGAACTGGAGACTTCCTGTTGTTATTTTGGGTAACCCAGCAAAGAGAGCAATGCTCTAACCTGGTTGGGATGAATGCATGAACCAGTTTCTCAGAATTAGCTGTAGATGTAAATCTAATTTTGGGTATGTTTTAAAGTTGTTAAAAAGCTGCTCTTCATATGTTATTGACATGACTTTCAAAGTTAAGATCAGAGGCTTGCTTACTGTCTTCCAGAGACACTGAACTGTGAATACATTTCCTGTATTCTGGTTTTCAGGACCAACCACAAGTATGTCAGTCTTAATTGATATCATCACAGTTCAGCTTGTTTATACTGTAGGACTGATATGCTCAAAGGAGATATGTTATGAGATATGTTTCCTAATAATGTAGCCAAGTGGGAGCATGGTCCTGTTATTTTTCATGTGACTGAATCATACGGTAGATGATTTTACATTTCTATGAAAAGTGGGACACTCCACTTGACTTCACTGGCAAGATATTTTTCCCCCTCTCAATCTCTATGCAGGGGATGCTAATTTAAGGCTGGATTTTGTGCAGATTACATGTAATGTAATGTACCTACTTTTGAAGACAATAATAGAACAAACAAAATCTCATCATGGTTTGATGAAATAAAAAAAAATGTCAAAATAAACAGTTGAACTAGTTCTGCTGAGGTTCTGATTCCGCCACTGCCATGTGCCCATTTACCTCCACTCTGTGCTCTTACTTTGCATGACAAACTGACTGACCTGACCGCTAGACTTGAGGCCACCATTCAGATGTAAATGAAAAGTGTGCTCTATTTAGAATTGACATAGATTGAGACATTTTGTGGCCCAACTGTCTTATACGGCATCAGCTGTGACATCAACATGATTCTGCTTTTGTGATGCTGAGGGAACTGTCTGCCTTCGATAAATTTCCTGCATACAGCTGTGGGATCCTATAATACCCATAGATATGTGAATGGCCTGTAGGTTTGGTGGGGCATAAACAATACAAACAATAAACAAACACATAGAGATACCCAGCCAACAAGACCAGTGGCCAGGATTGCTCGTAATTTGTTGTTTAAAGGCTGGTTTGGCCTGCAAACTGTCAATGGTGTTTTTATTGTTTTTATTGTTTTATTGTTGTTTTTATCATTCAGTGGGTTTAGGAGAACTGGGTTAAGAGGCTGTGTAACATGAAAACAAAGCACTTGCTTTAAAAAACAATTTAGCATTTAATAAAAATGTATGGCAAATGTGGCCATCATATCAACCTGCACTGGTACTGGTTACTTTGTCTCAGAATAATGGGATTACATAAGGAAGATTGTTATCCCCATATGATGACAATTAGACTGTTGAGAATTACATCCATACGCTGGTAACTGTGAACTGTGTGGAGTTTGACAACATCAGCAGTGAGCTGGGAGGAAATGTTGGGATTTAGGGCCACTGGTGGACACAAAACAAAATCAGCCAGTGTATCTCAAGACAATCAGCTTTATGTATTTTCCAGTTCATTAGTACAATCCTCTTAATAGACACGCATGCTGGAGAAATGATGCTGCATACTGTATATCAGTATATTTCCTTTCTTATGATTATATTATCAGCCTTTTATCCAACAAACAAACTTTCCAGTACGATTTTTAAAGCCTTTCTCATTTTATTCAATCTGGTTGGTGTAATATCAACAATATGTTTAAAAAGAATTAACCTATACAGTATATTACACATCATATCATAACACTTCCTGAAGGTCAAACAGAAGGCGGCTCTCTCAGACAACTGTCTGAGGAGGCAGAGCAAGGGAGCTTCTGGATTTGACTCAGAAGAAAAGACACAAAATGGGGAAAACAAGGATCCAAGGGTCAGTTTCAGATAAAAGGGGCAAAACATCAGTGAAAGGTGGCCCCCGGCTGGTAACCCTGCAGCTGGCCCGATGGCACTGGCGGAGGTGCGACAGGCCACAATGCCTAGCAGGTAGCAAATAGCTGTGCTCCCATCTCATTAGCAATAAATGTGATACAGTATACATATATGATGTATTTTACCCTAAGTAAGAAGAAGTATGATTCGGTCACTATGTAAGAAGCAAAAAGGTCGTTTTTTTTCTTTAGTTTTTTTTTTCATATGATTGGTCCTATGACTGTCTAAGCTTATTTTTTAAATCTCTTGTTGATATTTTTATTCACATACATGCATCATGATTTATGAAAATCCTCAACTTTATTTATTAGGTAATGCTAGGGAAGACAGCTGCATGATAAAAACTCCTTTAAGAAGAAACTTACTGAAATGTACTATTTTCATATGAATTTAAATTTTCAGAAACATTTACAAACTATTACACATAACATAGAAGTTATATAACATATGGTACATGCTTTTGTTTGTATATTTCAATGTAGATGTAATTCCTAACATGTTCATTGAGTAGTCTTTTTGTATATATATATATATAGGAATAGTACTTTTACCAAAAATCTGCCTGTTATTTCTTTGCTTTGTCGAGTTCTAAATGTCACATATGTAACTGTTTGCATCCTGATGATGGACACGAAACTTGTGAGAGAGCACTTCACTTCCAGTTCACTACGGGTCAAACAAACAGCTCAAACAAACATCAAACAGGCAGCCAATGACCCCCTCAGATTCAACCTCTTTGACACAAGCTCTAACATTATCCATAAAAAAATACCACTAATCCCCTCTAAATAATCCTAATCCTGTTCAAAGAAAGAAAAAAACCCCGGAATAAATCCTTGAATAAAGATACATCTGTCAGTGGAGAGTGGGGGTGCAGCTATTTAAACAGAGCTGCTATGGAGGCGGATTCATGTCACCCAAAGTAGAACAATTGGGTGAACAACTCCCTCATGGCCCATATTCAGCCTGGAAGCCATGTGGTACAACAAAGCCTGTTCATCCTGCTGCCGACCTCCTCTCGCTCTCCCAGCAGCACATTGTTACCACTCAGCAAGCCTCTGTATTGACTTTGTGACCCCTCTGTCTGGTGGCGGTAGAGCCACACTATTAGCATCCCTAAAATGAGAGAAGCAGGGAGTCTGTCCAGGTCCAGGCAGATGGAGAGATTCCTGTTTTTTGTCAGTTCCAACACAGTTTCACAACAGAGTTGAATTTGACAGTGACAGTATGGCCATGATAGTTTTATCTGTTCATGGAGAGAGGTTAATAAATAATAAACGGATCAACACATGCACACACACACACACACACACACACACACACACACACAGACCTCCCAGCAGGAAGCACATTCCTTGCTTCCATTAATAGATTCAGTGTATGATGATGTTAATTGTGTACTGTTCAAAATGGAAACTACCTCTGTCTCTGTCTGACATGCATGTTCAAATATAGCCTTTGTCAGTTGGCTTATCATGTTTGAACACTGAATTATACCATAAATGAGCCTGTAGAATGGCCTTAACAACAAGATGTCAGTTTCTGTGAAAAACAATTTTAAATCATTATTCTTATTAAATGATGTGTGGTAAGTGCTCCGTCAGTACTCCAATACAGTGTTGTTGTCTTGTAATAGAAAATTATTTACAGTTGTACTATTATTATTTAATATTATATATCTGGAAGTTATAATGACTGCAGTGGCTTATTTAGGAACCTCTCCTGAGTGAATAGGTCTTGTACAAACACTAGATTGATATGATTCTTCTAAGAAAAAAAGGAAAGGAGAAAGCCATACAGACACAGAATAATTAAAAGAATCAAGAGAAGCTCAGTCACTAACTGCAACAGTAAAAAGGCTCATGATGAACATTTCAATTGTTGTGGTTCCTTGAGTATCCTGAAGGATCTTTGAGGAGTGGTGTTAGGGTAAAGGGGCCAGTATATTTCTGATGTTGCATTCCCTCCAAGGAAAGTCAAATTTCCATGACAATGCTATTATTACTATTATTACCCCTTAGAGATGACTGTTGCCCACACACAGTTTGCAACATAAATCATGCCAGACCCTCATCAGCTACAAATAACTAGCTGAATCTTTTGTCCAGTGGCTGACTTGACTCATCCCTCACATATCAAAGGAACACTTTGGGGCATTTTTGTAGCTTTATTACATAACAACCTGATTAAAGAAAATTATATTATTTAACAGACTCACAAAAAGTAAGGACAGTCACTGTGGTTGGAAAGCACATGCTAATGTAATAGACCTACTGACCTGAATGTAAAGGGATTCACAAAGAGTGAGACAGACGACTCAATTCCTTTCAATGACTGGACACTCAGGCTTTGAGTGGTAGCTTGTTAATAGTACTTGTAGTAATTGTAGTAACAGTAATGGTAATCTAGTACATGCTTATTAGTCCACCCACAGTGTGACACACAGGTTTCCTCCATCAGATGGTTGTAGGCAGGGTTCACGGAATTAAAACATCTGCTAATGCTGTGGTGTTTTCATATGATAGTGGAATAGAGGAATTCAATACATGCTTACCATTCACAGGTTTTGATTAAATATTTTCATTTCGTAGTCATAAAAGTTCCATTCCAATATTTTCACTCTGCATACAGTATGTTTACAGGTATTTTTAAACAAAAACAAAAAACAAAACATAATCTACAGTATAAGACAAGGGAACATGTAACAGATTCTAATTCCTTCTCTAGCCTAGCCTGTCTTCTCTGATTTTAATCTGCCACTCATCTAGCTCCCTAGCGAGCCTCTAATTACATCCTACAACTTGTGCATTTGTGCTGACCTCTGGGGTGAGTCATCAATCTATCAAAGTGTCTGGCATCTCGGACCCATTTGGACTGAGAGTCGCCCCTCACAGATTTACCACGACAAGACTGTGAACTAAGGGAGGAGAATCAGACTTACACAGGGACACTTCCTTATAGGGCACAAATTTAATCTGGAGGTGATATCCACAGTGAGAAGAGGTATGACCATGCCGGGAGATTCCACTAATCATGCTCTTGCAATATATCTAATCTAATCTAATCAATCTAATCCTACCATACATAAGGAGATACAGTATTTAGTCTAACCAGTGGTGGAATGTAACTAAGTACAACTTGAGGTACTTGTACTTTACTAGAGTCTTTTCTTTTCATGCCACTTTCTACTTCTACTCCTCTACATTTCAGAGGGAAATATTGTTCTTTTTTCTGCACTACAATTATGTGACAGCTTTAGTTACTAGTTACTTTACAAATTAAGATTTTTTCATACAAAACACAGGAACAGTTGATAAAATATGATGTTTTATTATAAATTCAACTACTTAACAGTATATACAAGTACAGCTGAAATGATAAGTCGATTGACAGAAAATTAATTGGAAACCATTTTCATAGTCGTTGAAGTCATTTTTCATGCAAAAAAATTTCATGGTTCCAGTTTCACAAATGTGAAGATTTGCTGCTTTTCCGTTTAATTATTTTAACAATTTTAATTTATTTTTAATAATTTTGAGGTTTGGACTGTTGGTTCTACAAAACAAGCATTGTGAAGGTGTCGCTTTGAGCTCTGGGTAACTGTGATGGCATTTCTTACTATTATCAGAATTTTTACAAACTAAGCAATCAATCGATTAATGGAGAAAATAATTATTAAAATTATCCAGAATGAAAATAATAATTAGTTGCAGTCCGATACAAAATAGTTCAAATGAGCTCCACCTCAACCAACTCCAACAGTAAAATCCTGCATTTACATTAATGCATGAGGAATTATAATCTAATGATATAATATATAATAGTATAACAGCCACAGGTGACATTTTTCTGCATTGAGTACTTTTAAAAGTACATATTCCTGATTATACTTTTATACTTTTACTTAAGTAACATTCTCAATGCAGGACTTTTGCTTGTAACAGAGTATTTTTAGTAAAGTAAAGGATCTGAATACTTCCTCCACTACTGAGTCTAACACACACTTAGCAAATGTATATGGGCATCTCTCATATGTCATGGGCGTATCAGAAAATGTACTGATGTAGGACATCATGTAGCATCACACACACACTCAAAAATAAAGGTGCAGGAGGAGCTCAGTTAAGAACACATGTTCACCAGCCTGATTATCATGTAAATCATCAGCCTGATTTGTCACCTAATTTCACTTCATTCATTCCACCTGACATTGTGTTCAAATTAGCCTGTGTCTGCTTGGGAGGGCAGGTTATTTTGTTTTGCCCTAACCAATCAGTAGAGAGTGACATATCCATCCCACAGACATCATTTCCAGACAACACAGAGGCTACGGTAGCACTTGCTAGGAGCAATTAACTTTATATTTTTCATGACAATTGAAGAAATATGTTGATTTAAGAGTTGATATATCTGTAAATGGATGTACAACAATCTGTTCAGCTGCAAACATTTCATCCATGCTTGTCAACATTTTTGTGGCCATTCTTCTGTCAGTATTTTCATGGATGTTGCTAGGTAGCAAGCTATAGGTACATGATGACCCCATTCTGCCCCATTGGCTGACTGTTTCTCCTACCAGGGTCACAGCTGTCCATAGGCACAACACCAGACCTATTTGAACCTTAAAAATATCTAAAAGGATCTGGTTGGTTTTATAATTCATTCTCAGAAAAAAGTTGGACAGAATTGCATACCAAAATCTCTCTGAGCCAGCACACTATACAAATAGATGAAGGTACCCTTGTCAGTTTTTGAGACCCTACCTTCCCCAATTCCAAATATACAGCTCCCAGTCCTTGTTGGTGCTAGTTCCCATGCAGTTTTGGGGGAGGACTGTGCGAGCATCAGTAACACCAGCATTTCCCAGAGTATAGCCTGGCCTGTTTCCAATAGGAAGTCAATGCAGAGTCAGTGCAGCACAGATGGGTGTCTGAAACTCTAACCAGCCTGCTATGGTCAAACTGTTGTTCTGAATGTCTACAATGATAGATGGCTGAGTCTTTGATTGAGATCAGTGGGGTGGGGCCCGGGCCTGTTTCATGAACCAGAAAATGAAATGATTACTGTTGGGCTTCCATCGACTGCACTGCTGGTGACACTCTTGCTTCATCCCAAAGGTTAATTGGACTTGAACCCGGAAAATCAAGAGGTTAAGCAGGGTCAGTGTAACAGCAGGTCCTTCTGGGAACAGCCCTCTCAAATGGCTGCTAATCAGATTTGTTAAGGGGCTTTCCTTATGATAATGCTTTCATGTGCATCTCTGTTGTTGCTGCAGCACATACAGTATTGATTCACATATAATAACATTATCCTTGCCAACTGCAGGAGGGCAGTTATATTCACTTATTTGCAGTCAAGAAAATATGGCTTCCCTGCTGTTTTCCTGATATTTCTATGGCTGTTTAGTGACCATCTTTTCATGTTTGTGTGTATGGCTTAGATGAAGAAAATGGAATTATTACGATGTGATTAGGACTTTCAAAGAAAGTGTCTGTACAAAGCATGATTGCTACTGGCTCAGCTGACATGATACAAAAATCTGGTGATGAGAACTATCTGTGATACAATTACCATCAGTGAGGAATAAAACATGTCTGGACTTGATTTATTTTATAAAGAAAGTCCCTTAGTTCTTATTTTTCAATTCACACTAACAAGAATTTGAAGTGCAGTCAATAAAGACATGTTTAGAACAAACATAATTACAGAACGAAAAAAAAATGACTGGATGATGGAGCTAGGTATGGCAGAAATAATAAAAAGGGGTTTCAGCAGAGTGAAAATACAAGTCAGAATAGCCCATTGGGCTACAGTATATTTCAGGATTTTCCTTTAACAGTTGAGGTTTCTCGTCTACTGTCAAGTTGCACAAGATGCCAAGCTCTAATATAATGAAGTAAAAATAACGCCTGTGTAAGCTTTATCCTGCTGTGCACAACAGGTGAAATTTGTCAATTTTATTCAAAACTTTTTGAATAAATTACTCACACCAACAAAAATGTCTATGTCAAACTTAAATCTGCACTCTGACACCTGTTCAGAGTGCATTATCTGTTCATCTCTGAATAATGTATTCATATTCATATTATTCATATTCATTCCCAACTTTCCATTATTCAACAGTGAAATCTTACAGTAATAATGAGCACTATAATACAATCTTCATAAATAAAAAATGTTGCATTTTTCTCTTGTCTATACATTTATAAATGTAAGTCATAAAGCTTCAGGATAGGTGGGGTTTTTTTTTGCTCCAGTCGAAACAACTCCCCCAGAGTAAATTCCTGTTGATTTGCTTCGTATACAGTCTGATCACATCTTTAAAAGGCCCAATCTGAAAGCAAAACATATATCCAACCCTAGTATTCTCAGTATCAGGCAAGAAGCTTATGTACTTTATTTCACCACTAATTCTCAAGTTCTTCTGCATCCTTCCTTTCCCTCTGTACAAGCTCCCCCACCTCCCCTCTGTTTTAACCTTTTCTTCCTCCTTTCTTCCACTCCTTGCTTTCCTCTCTCTCCGTCCTCTTGCTGCCACATACAATGAGATTGTTAGCTTGTCAGCTGAACGTGGATGCCTTTGGCGCTGCCCTGCTATGTGTGAGGATTCAGTCTGAGGCCAATGCCTTGATATCCTTTAACTATATTTAAACTGCCAAGCCATTCAGAGGAAAAGGTAGAGTGAATAGTATGGTCAGTAGTGCCTTTACACCGACACATATCAGCTCAGGTGTGAGTGTCAGGTGACACTTTGGTCTCACTACAAGCAGATCCACACTGGGGGCTAAATGAGGAATAACGAAGAAACAAACCTAGTCGAGAAAAATGGACTGATATTGTTCAACATTGTACTAAAAAATAGTTCCTTTGTGCAATGGCAGCATTCATTATAGTGCTTTTTATTCAAATAGTTGTACAAGATGAAACTCTATGGGGCAGCTTTTGGAAAGGTTCTCTTTTCTGTGCTGAGTTTTTGAGGTGCTGAACAAAACATGTTCAGCCCATTTAAACACAAACATTGGAACAGGGAGAAACAGTTAGCCTAGCTCTTTTGAAGGTGCCCTCTAATGCAAGCTTTTCTATAAGTGTCAAAGGTAGCACTTTACATTACAGCTCGGTAATAACATGGTAATAGTGGGGTAATAATTAAGTAATACCATGTAATTACCAAAGTAATAACCAGGTAATAGCTTGGTATTAATAATGGGTATATCTGAGTAATATTAGACTGAAATTTATGTAACAGGGTAATAAGGGGCCAAAAACAAGGGGTAATAAACATTTAAAGATGGCAACAAGGCAAACATATTTAGTAATCGTATAGTTATGTTTTGGTGACAACATGGTAACCTGCTAACAATAAAAAGGTTTTATCAGTGCAATATTTATATTAAGAAATGGTAATATGATGACATTAATGGGGTAATAACCTGACAATAATGAGGTAATATAGGTTTATGTTTTCAAAATATTATAGGCTACTATCACCTTCAAAATTACATGAACATTCTTGGAAGTCAAAGTTGGTAATTACCATACTATAATGCTGAAATTCATCCTCCTTTATGTTCCAAACATTCCCTTTTGTTTTAAGGTAATACTGTACAAATAATATGTTTAATGCTGTGACTTGTTACCTGGGCTGCAAAATACTTAACTACCCGAATTGTAAAAAATGTTACTTAGATAAAACTCAAAAAAATGGTGGGGAAAGACTGTGGGTGGATTTCAGGCTGCAACAGTTCAAGAGTATAATTCTTACCTAACTGCCACCTAAAAAAAGGCCCACCAAAAAAAGCTTATATCAAGCTTATATTAAGTGTACACTAGAACATTTTCAGCGCTTTACCTTGCAGTCAGACAGCCCTTTTCTTTGGCACTACATTTTCTCAACCATAGAACTTCCGTATTCCTATGCATGCCGTGAACTGTATTACGCTACAGGTCAGCTGTTTAGGTCAGCGGTTTATGGAAGAGACAACACATAAAAGACAATAAAAATTAATGATTATGACAGCAACGATGAAATGCCGTTCAATACCCTTATGAACCAGAGTATACAGAAGAAGAGCTTTTGCAGATGGAGACGGAATGGGCTTATGCATAAGAAGTTCTATGGTTGACAAAATGTAGTGCCAAAGGAAAGGGCTGTCTGGTGACAAGGTTAAGCGATGAAAATGTTCTCAATATACCGTACACTTAAACTGATTTTTTTGTTTGTTTTTTAGGTGGCTAAAATACATTTTACTGCTGTCTCCGTCAACAGCAGTACATTGCTTAGCTTGCTAAAAACATTTTCAACACATGTGATTTTAGGCAATGAAATGTGGGGATTGGTATGAAGTCAGAGTACGACGATGCAAAAAATGCATAACGGCACATCAAAAGGGCATAGCCTAGGCTACAGAGTCGACAATACAAAAACACTCAGCATAAAACGCACAACAACGTCGACTGCACAAGTAACAGTCATCCATATTCATCACATCCACAGCTGCAACAGCATGTCAATCAAACAGTGACAACATCATATCTTCTGTAGAAAGCACCAGTGCATGTCAGTCAGCCCAGCGATAACAATATCCAATATATGATATCTTAAAATATGACAAAATAGAAACAACTGAAGGAATAACGTTAACAACATTAGCTAAAGATAATAAATCCACTTTACCTTTAGATGTAAAGTTAAACTGCCTTGTTGTTTCTTCTATTGCAAGAATGAACTGTGTCAAGATTTTGTTAAAGTTACTGATTGGCGCAAGCAGAAGGCTATACTGTAAACCCGGATTTGGCTTTAATTAAACTTTTGTGTGGTCATTAATTATTCTTTCATGTTTTGTAAAAAAGTGTTTATTAAATGTGTAATCTATGATTTTGGAGAAAGCTTGTTGATATTTGAACTGAATATGTAAACAAATACACCCCTCTTTTCAGTGCTCCTTCAAACTTGTGCGAGTAACGCACCGCGTCAGTTTGTCCTGTGCACGAGCACGAGTAGTGACATATTATACCAAAGTGTTTAGTGGAAACGCGGCTAAAGCGTTGGTATTTGACGACCTGGGTTGGTGGCTCTACCAGAGTTGCTCTGTTTATTTCCCGTTTACAGAGTCAGGGCTGTGTATGAACATCAGACTTTTTTTTCAGCGCACACAGAACAGAAAGCTAGCGGACCGTGAGGAGATATTCACTGAATCTGACAAAAACTGTTTTGGATTAGAATCGTAGACTACATCTTTAAGGTTGCACATGTATTAGTTGTGCAATATGATCAGAATTGTGCTAGATTGGTTCAGCTTTCTTATAGACCATTCATTTCTTGTCATTCTAGGTATGTAACTTGTGTTGTCATTTTACTCCCCAAAGACTACAGAGCCAACTAATATTCGTTGCTCAGAGGGCTTCCTATTATCCTTGGTGACAACTCCACAGACTTCTACAAAGCAGGCTTTGTAAGTAACCTCTTACTATCTCAATGATTATCTAAAAGGACCATGATCGCGTAATCTTGAATTTTCACCATTATTTGATAGTTCCTGTCTTTGATAAACCCTGTGAGCATAGTTTTATACAATTAAAGAATAAGATATTGTTCCACTTATCACTAGTACAATCTGTCCATCCAGTTAGTTTCTGATTAGTGATTTGGTGAGGTTTCCAGTCCGCCACGATCTCCCCCATCTCCCAGCACCCTGATACAATGAGGCTGGATAGGTATTCTTTTGTAGAGCTCAAACCGTTCCACTAGGAGACCTCAATATAACAGCCCTTTCCAAGCTCTTTGAGTGATCTGTTTGTTTAATCTACTCCTGCAGTCCGAACTAATTCACACCTTCCCTCATGTGTCTGACTGTCCCGTGACTAGGCTGCACTGCTTAACATTATTGATGGTTATTTAATGAGAAATGTCATGATTGTGCTTTTGTGTTGATATCGTTTATTAAGGACTCCGATGATGATGACTCATTCTGCCACATTGACGTTGGGATCCTCCTGGTTGAGCATGAAGGTGCTGTGCTCAAGCAGTTTTAATGCCTGTTTTTACTTGTCTTTTGGTTGACAAGTTTTTTTTATTGCTGCAATAAAACATTTGAAGTGTTACCTTGCAATGTGTTGTCAACAATAAAATACATGGGAACATTTAAATGTACCGTTTAATTTCTTCCTTCCCATACAGTTTTGTTGAAATAATGTATGTAATACAATCTCAAAATCTAAATAGTATAATTAATTAAATTAGAAGAAAAGACATTACTTAACGTATATCAACAAATGATTTTAAGTAGCGATACATAATGTTATATTTGTTATTTGTTATATATGTTTATGTATGTTTAACTTAAAATAATTATTTTATACAACTTAGACTCCAGAAATGAAAAAGTCATGTGAACTAATGATTCTGAGTAAAGACTACTAATGTAAACCTAAATATGTCTTCTGCATGCAATTAAGGTTCTATGTTAATACAACTTGACCTGTTTAGTTTCACCTTGTGTAAAAACTTAAATGGTTTAAGGAAACGGGTTTCCACACAATTTTCTAGTAAAGTCAACTAATTCAGGATAAGAGTGTTGGGGGATTTTTTTTTTTTTAGCTTATGTTACTTTTTTTTGGACAATGCACATTTGTGTCTTCTATATTTACATTGCATTGTATGTTTTCTTATTGTGCAAATAAACCTTTCTCAAGGTGTTCTCATTTGTTAGTTAACATTTCTTGGTGCAAGCTATTTTTCAGAACATTTTTAACTAATTGTGCTTTAAAGTGATGGGGACAAAATCGGCCATTTCAAAAAGTGGTGGCGACATGTCCCCAGTGTCCCCAGCGTAAATGACACCTGTGACCAGTGAAAGGGTTTTTACAGTGTGTTTCTATTTAATTTCTCACTACTTTCAATGAAACAAATCAGATCAAGATGCTGTTGGTTCCATTAAAAATATTTTACATTTCAAATTATTTATTTGTATCCAAATCATCCATTCATGTGAGGTAAACAATGGTGAATATCTCAATAGAAATACATGTTCATAAAAAATATGTACAAGGCATCAACAGTATCAAATGTGTTTAGTTGAAAGTGAGAAATGAAATAGAAACAGGTAGTTTAGTATTTTGCAGCCGTGATTGATGGTTATTACACAGAAACCACCACAAGTGTTTCCAGGTAATCACTATGCCTCTTAATGTTTGGTTTAATCTAATATTACCATGAAATTATATAGACACAGGTAGTTGAGCATTTTGCTGCCCTGATTCAGCATAGATAAAATTGATGTAGACTAATTCTCATCCAGCTCCTCCTAAATTGCTGGATTATTCTTTTAAAATGGGAAAATGTGCCAAACTGCAAAATAAAAAAATAACTTCTAAATAAACCACTGTAGGGAGTGTCTTCTATTTAACTATTTAAAAGAGAACAATCAAAACAGAATCACAAGCTGAACCTAAGCTTGTGGCTTTAGGAGAGTTCTCCCTTTAAAGAATGTAGTGTAGACATACCATTAGATATTAAACAATGTCCATATTTGGTTCCCTAGGAAAAATCTTACCTGTCCTTAGGGTCTTTGACATGAGAACAGCATTTGACAGCATATGTCCTCATCCAGCACTTCAACAGCTGATAGTTGATGTAGATGAAAAGATGCTCCATGAACAAAGTATGTGTACAGTATGTCCTCACAGCTGAGAAGTCTTTGATAGAATGTACAGTGTCATGCTTCCACTCCTCACAAGACACAAGAGGTATTGGCATCACGGAAAATGGCAATAGCAGGGGTAGAAGATGTAGTATGATAACATCTTCCAACTTTCTATCAATCTATCAACTTTTAAACTTTATTTAAATTGTTTTTTTGCAGTTAGACAGCATGACCACTAGATGACACCATGAGATAACCTCACTTTTTTTAAAAATGTTGTGGGTTGTATTAATATTTATATTTAGTACATGTAAAATGTGATGGTTTTCTGTAAGGCAGGGCTATACATAGTCATATAACTGAGACAAGCGTTAGGCAGTGGCAGTCGCTAATAATTATAAATCATATTCAGGTGTAAACACTGTGTGAAAGGCACATCAAGTCTGTATCAAGTCTGATGGTGACTGCTCAGAGGCCAACTGATTTTTCTCTTCAGCCTCTCCTTAGACCTGCAGCTGACATTATCAATCAGTGAGAACAAACCCAATAAAGCTGCTCCTTGATCCTATACTGTACGTCTCCCTTTTGATAGTATGGAGCAGTGAAATAGATTACAGACATACTCTCTATACTGTACAGGTTTTTTTTAAAATTTCTGATGTATGTAATAAAGTGCAAGTAACTAGTGTGACATACAGTATATACAGCAATTATAGCTTACACACCTTGATATTAATTCAGGAGGAAAAAGGAAAAACAGACCAAAACAAATAAAACAAAAACAAACACATTAGAATCATATGAAATAAACATCTAAAACTGAGCTCTTGTTATCTCTGCATCATGTTACAGTCCTGTGTATTTCTCTGGCTTGTGTGACAGTGAGGTTAATTTTCATTGTCCTGAAATACAGAGCTGGAAAAAGGTTACATCTGACAAACGCATGAGTTGTGGAAATTAAAGCAGCGTATTTATGCAGGAATCTGTGCATGCAGGGTGCTTCAGGCGCTTAAGCTCTCCCAATCCCTTTTCCATTCTCTGAATGTGCTGCATATAAAGCAATCCATTAGTCTTAGCTTTGCCAGAGATTTTAAGTGGACACCTGTCCATTAAGACCATCGTTTCAGCGGTGGCTCATCTCTCAAATTATTTGCCCTGAATTAAATTCTCCCAAATGTAATGGAATGCATATTTATCATATTTTCTCACCATTTCTGCCATCCACAACTGTCCATCTTGTTTTATCACTTTTAAAAAAAGAGCGTCTGCTTCATATTAATATTTTGTTCCATACAGCTTTCCTCAAAAGGCCAGTGATGCACCGTGACTGCCTGGATCTAAACTGAAGCTTCAACAGTATCTACACAAGCCAAACATGATATTTTCATGCACTGCTATCTCATTGATATCTTTCAGAATAAGACTTAGATCTCTCTATCTACAAGTTGGCTCCACATATTTTATTGACTGTGAACTTGTTTCTGTTTATCCTGCAGTTCCATCATGCACATTTAAAATAAATTACTGTATTTTCATCTGAGTAGGCAGCAAATGCTGCAGCAACAATTTTTTCAGTTATGGTGCAGTTTCGCAGGGGTTGTTGTCAGTTTAAATTATCTTGGTCAATCCAAGTCTTTGCTCGGCATGCTATTCTGTATGCTACTCAGGAATGACATCATATGGCATGTCAGTGGTACTATACCTGATCTTGGACAGTTTAAAGCTTTACACAATTTTTTCTTGCTTGTGTGTCCACAGGTTTTCAACCACAAATATCTGTGAATGGTGAGAGTGAACCAGGGATATAAGACTATGTTGATGGGACATTCTTAATGAGTCTTAGTGCTGTAACAAAAAGGAAATAATGTATGAAATAATGCTAATTATTATGGATTTTCACACTCCTGTTTTTTGTCTTGTTCTTATGGCATGAATACGTATTGAGATTTTGAGCAAATGTATGGACAAATTTATGGACTGAGTAAATCATGCTGATTCCAGCAGTATGTCAGTTCTTACTCTGAGAAGGAAGTGTGTGATACAAATTTTATCATTTAGGTTCAAACGATTAAAGGAGAAAATCATTTCTTTCACATTTTCGTGAATTTACCACAAGCTTCACTAAACTGCTGACCACTTTCCAAAGCATCTTGTAGAAAAAAACCCCATCATCTTACATTATGTTACATTATGTAAATGTTCATTCTTTGTGCGTCACAAAAACCAAGAATGATGTTTGTTCTCATGGATTATCTACCATTGCAAGTTTAAAGTCTTGTAATTTGATTCCGTGATGTACTGAAATGATCAGAAACAATGGCTGCTTGGAAAGAAGAAAAAACACATTCAGCAATTTATAAACCTTTGAAAAAATAGTCATCAGTGGGTTTCACTTTCTTTCAGGGGCGTAGCACAAAATTCTGGACCCTAGGCATTCTCTATGGGCCCCTCCTGGCATTCATGGCTATTCATTCTAGTATCTTTGTGGGCCCTCCTCACATGAGGGCCCTGTATACACAGCCCCCTTTGTCCCCCCAGTCCTACACCCCTGCTCTCTTTACTGAAAAAACACCTTATTGAATCCACATGGTCTGCTCTTTTTGTACATATTAAATGAAGAATATCAGTCTTCTCCCAGATAAGTTTGTTGTATGCTGTGGCTGATCGCTTCCATGCAGTATTTCATGGCTTGAAATAAAATGATGATGACTTGTGAGGAACAGTCAAATCATATGTGCGTGTGTGCCTGTGTTTTTATGTGTTTTCTTGTGTATACAGTAGATCAATTGACACTTTGCATATTAATCAATGATAAAACATAGACACCCACAGCCTCATGTCCACAGTGCCGGTGTCGCCTTACCAGGGTCTAAATCAGGAAGGAGTGGCCATGAGTGATAAGATCGAAGGCCTGCTGGTTCCTCCTCTCTCTGCAGGGTTTTCCTCTGAGCACATTATGGCAATGAGTTTGAGGCTTAAAGGGCCGGTGTGTCAGCCCAGTGCCAGAGGCATAAGCCCCAGTCATTCCATCAAGCCTGAAATTAATTAAACAAAGCCTAGCCTCAATCACAAGAGTGCCAGCCAACACTGAATGCTGGGGAATACAATGTCTTGGTTTGTTGTTGTTGTTGTTGTTGTTTTTCATTTCTGTTCTTTTTAATAAATGCATCTTTTTTTTTGCACCTCATTCTTCATATGAAGAATATGATTTTGATGACATGTTTGTGTAACTTAACATATAGAATTTCCACCTGGAACAGTAGAACACGACACGAGGAGGGACTGTTCAAAAGTGGGTAGCTCGCATCACAGCAAATATGTTAAGTGATTTAGTGCTTTTTGTATCTTGCAGTTTCTGGTTTCCTATGAAGGGAGATGGAAACATGGTTTTAATTTCCCCAAAATTGACGGAAGGAAGAATGACAGGGGGATTTAAAAGAAGAAGCTTATACTATATATATAAATTCTGATCAGAAAAAAACCTCTTACATAAATTACAACTTTTTTATTTTATTATCTCCAATATACCTTACATACAGTTGACACACACTAATACAGCACAGGTTGTCTGCATTGAGATTAATGGATTGGGGCAAAAGGGAGCGGCAAGAGTGCAGACTGTATGAATAGTGAAGATAGCTAAAAGATAAGAAATATATATGTAAATATATACTTTTTATTTATATATATATATATATATATATATATATATATATATGCTGGTACAATTACAAATCTCCCATTCAATGTATTGCTATGTGGCAGTGTGTTTTTGTTACAGTATTTAACTGCGACAGTTATTTACAAATTAATATTTGGGCTCAACATGTGGAATCACATGATAAAGAAGAGAGACAGTTAAACCCACAGCTTTGGTTAGTCAGTTGTTTTGGCCAGTACACATACTACTGTCCACCATACAGGCTCAACCCAGCTCGCTGAATAATGGTGGGGGAGTGGGGGGGGTTGATGGATAGCTGCTAACCACGGGGCCTGAACGCCTCACAATTCAGGTATAATTAACAGGACCTATTTAATCGAGTGGCGGCTGCCAACGGAGAGCAGAGGGAGGAGGCTAAGGCTGTCTCGCCCGGGAGGGATTGCAGCTTTGTAGCCTCTGCAGGATTTGTTTCACCTCTTTGTCTGCTCAGCCTAAGTGGCCCGACAGGCAAAATGTCTCCCGACTTGGCATTGTTATCTGGCTGAAATGGACCTGGTCCAATCGCATGACAAGCTCTGTCTCAGTTCAAATATCCCCTCCCTCTGCTCATTCTCTTTGTGCACATTCTATTTGTTGTGATCGCGTACAATGTATGACACGCTACCAGAATATAGTAGAAGAAGCACAACACTGAAGAAACTGAAATGTGTTGTGTTTGTGTTGTGTACCAAATTTACTACAAATTATGGCTACAATAATTACTGTTTATCAAAGGATGCTGTAGTTTTTGTTAATGTATTTTTCTTCCTTCCATGCAGTATTTTGCAGAGTAATTCTAAGTGCACAATATTTTCCATTTACTAGTATAAAATCAGCTTTCAGAGAGACGAAACTTGCTTGAGTTAGGTCATTTATTACTCATGTCTGCTTTTATTGTTGTCAAAGTTGGATTATCATGGTGCAGTGTAGATTGAGTTGAAAAGTCAACAGTGACACAAAGTCAGGGGAATTTGAATGCTTCCACCCATGGTTTGAAAGTACAGTTAAGGCGGCATGGGTATTAAAAGAACAACCTTCTTCAATTAATCAATGGTATTAAGAGATTTTTAGCATTCTGCTAATGGATGAATTAAGAGCAGAACACTTATATTAATAAGAGAGTAATGATGGAGATCTGGGAACCATTTCTGCCTTCATTGCCACCTCACACTGTGAACGCACGTCGGTTACCACGGATTCAAATACTATAAATATCAATTCTAAGCAAAAGCTCCTATGATATGACTTTTATATACTTTCCATGCAGCAGAGAGAAACCTTTTATTGTCGGTGCAGTACAGCAGAGAAAATAAATAATGTAATTTATTTTTTCTTTTCTTTTTATTTGGGGGTATTATTACAATATTATTTTATATTATTTGATATGGTTGTGTCTTAGCTGGTCATCATATTTGACAAATGTCAATAAATGGAAGAGCATGTACAAAAGAAGCTCTTTTCAGCATTTCCCTTTTGCTATTGGCATGTCCTTTTGACTCCCTCTGTTGTCCTTGTTTCCTCTCTTGTTGGGATTGATTCATATAAAGGATCTAAGTGTATGTTTGAAACTGCCTTTGATTTGTCAGCAGGTGGGATTATCATGCAGAAAACACTGCTTCGTTTGTCAGGGAGGGGAAAGAGAGGGAACGTTTCAAGTTACACACTTGGAAAACAGTTACTTTCAGGACCTGTTTAGATCCATGATTACCTCCCCTGCACAATCAAAGTAGTTATAATGAAAATGCAACAAATCACCATAGAATCCCTAGTCTTTTGTCTGGCCCACCTCCACCCCACCCTTCCCCCCGTACTGAAAGAATGGCTCTGACATTTCAGCCTGGGAGCGGAGAATAGAGGCAGTTTGTAATGTGTGCAACCTTGCCTTTTCTTTCTACCCTTGTAGTAGTACTTAAGTGTCATGTTAAGCCCAAGGCAGGGAAGACTCAATGACCTACTCTGGCTCACAGTTTGTGTTTACTGTATTCTGTGGTGGCTAAAGTGCCAGCAGAGCCCTGTCTCTTATCAGCACATAAAGTCGAACAGATTGGAGACTCAAATTTCCCCTTCCAGCCAATGTTGGTTTTCCATTGTCTGTGCCTGACAATAGTTTCACATACCCTAGAGCTTGAGTTTCTCTCCTCTTTATTTTGCAGCATATTACCCTCTGTATGAGCGCCGGGTTGCAAGCCAATAACAGAGTTGCCCAAAACAGGCCCCTTGCCGGGCGACAGGGATGCCACGCTGTCGAGGTGATTCCTATGTGAGCTGTCAGTGGAGGTGCTCTGCAATACATCTCTTTAAATAGAGACAGGATACAAAAAATTTAAGTCATCTTAGTTGAAAGTAAATACACTGTTCCTCACAGAATGGCACAGAGTACTGTGTATACAATACTTCATGTGTTTCGCCAATGACTAAACAATGAAGAACAATGAAAAACAATGAAGTGCTGCACTTAAGTACAATTTTGAGGTATTTGAGTATTAATTCTACTCTATACAACATTTTAAACATTTGATACACATCTCAGGATCAACTCATGTATCACTGACAACATTTGTCTGCCAATAGTAACACTTTGTCATTCATTATATACTGACCATAAAAATCAACAGGTAGCATTACAATTAGTGTCATTGTTGTCTTTGTAAAAATATCTTTTCTTCGCTGTCCTCACCACTGTCACTTTAACCACACCACTGTCAATTTACCTTGTAATGTACAATATCTGCTTGAATTGTAGTGGAGTTGAAGAATAAAGTAGCATGAAATTAAAATACTCAAGTAAAAGTACCTCAAAATTGTACTTAAGTACAGTACTTGAGTAAATGTACTTAGTTACTTGCCACCACTACTTATTTTGATGCACGTTAAAAATAATCTTAGGTTTTGTCTTTGTGTTAAAATAATTCTGGGAACACTTTCATAACAGTGCAACTGGGCGAAAACCTTTTTCAGGGATTTTAGCCTTAAAGAACTGACATCATTGTTCTTTAAGTATAATTGTAACTGTATTTTGACATTAAACCATTTATTTCTTTTGGCTGGACTGCAGTGGCCCAGCCCTACAGACGCAAAAGTCTGTTACTGAGTGAATGACTGAGTGAGTGAGTGATGAAATTACACCATTGGTTGGCCGAGTTTTGGAGTTTCCTGATTGATCTTTCAAAATGAATTGGCGGGAACGTCAGTTACATAGCTACGTACACTATGAGTACAGGCGCCGCCCTCTAAAGCTACCGCTACTATTACAGTTGGATAGTGCCAATTTAAGGATTACCAGGAGAAGGAGAAGGAGCAGTCTACCCTTCCCTCACCGCCATACCATGTGGAGTTTTGAATGAGATTGGGACTGCGCATGAAAGGAACGTCTACTGGCAGCCGTGTGATAACAGCGTATCAGAAATTCCCATAAAATATAATACAGAGCTGCCAAGTCTCACGCTTTCACCCTGAGACTCACGCATATCAACCAGTTCACACGCACACACCTCGTATTACTCACACTGAGAATCCCAAAATAAGTAAATATATATTTCCTCCTGTGACGAAGTCTTGCAAGTCTGTGAGGGAGGTGAGTCTCTCCAGGTGTGTGAGAGAAGTAAAGTACATGCTATTAGTGGTAGTTCAGTACTTCAGTCAGCCATAAAGTGTCTGGATGAGCTCAGGCTACAGCATCATAGTTACTGAAAGGCCGTGTGTTGCGTTCACTGCCACAGAAGAGAAATGAAAAGTCTCCGTTCAACGGTGTCTAGTCACCAGCGACGAGCCAGGCTGAAGTTAATTAAAATAAAACCAGAGGTCTCCTAACTCCGGTTCGGAGCCGCGGATCTGGAAAGGTAACATATGCAATCACGTTAATAATGGAATCGGGCTCCAGTAATGTTAACGTTAGAGTAATACACTCATTGCAAAGCAACAACAACTGCGTACGTATTGATGAAGTGGATCAAATGATTGATCGCTGAATGTTTTGTTCGCTGCGGTTCGCTGTGGTGGCAAAACTTTACCAGAGAGAGGTGGAGACGATGGTTACAGACGGTGACAGTCCAGCCCAGAGCAGAGTAGGAGGGAAACAAGAAATCAACTGTGCAGAGAGTGAGGGACAGCACAAAGTTTAACACCCCAAATAACAACCACTCTGACAAAACACTCAACACAGTGAGTCAGAGCAACTTTTCCTGGGACCACTATAGAAAATTGAATATCCAGGAATTCACATTATAGGCACGACCACTGACTATGCCTGTAACAATTTGGCCACAATATAGCACATTGACCATACATGACCATATACTAGGTTGCAATCTAGTCTTGCTCTTACTTAGATAATTGTGTCAGCCAATAGAGGAGGATGCATTCAATTAATCTAAAAACATGAAAATCATGATCATGATCAAAATTGGAGATGAGAAATTTACACTTTAAAGTGACAATGCAAACGTGTGCAAATTGGGGTTTTTTTGTTGTTTGTTTTTTTTTTCTTCTTTTTTTCCTTATTACTCTATTTGACAGTAGCAGGCTGGCTTATCGATGTTTGCTCTAATCTCATGGATATGACAGTTGTGACATTCTCCTTTCTGTCCTCCATCACTAAACAACACAAAGACGTCAGCTCACAGTACACATGGATTGCTGTATTATTAAAGAAGCAGTGGGGAGAGTTATAATGTTAACCAGTCTGACAAGTTCTGGCTGCAGATAAGTTGGGGTGAGGGTGAGCGGGGTCAGGAGACAATGCTAAACAACAGATAAATGTTTTTTTCACATAAATATGCACGAACGTATTTGATCATGATTAGGATTATTACCTGAGTCTCACTGGAGGGCTGTCGTGTGGCTTCAGTGCTGCTAGAAAAGTAATACGTTCTAATGACAATGCTGAACACATGAGATTAGCTTGGAAATCTTTGGGTATAAATACGGTCACTGAAAGCAACCTGCAATATACTATAAATAAATTATTTGATTTCAAACAATATTGAAATTGATATTGATGCATGTTTTTTCTACATTAGAATGTTGTAATTAGATTATATGTATTAATTTAGGAATATGCAATATGTAAGCACAAACATGAAATAACAAAGGTTTTGAAACTAGATTGCACATGACAGGGGCTAAGATTGGGTCATAAACCAGGATCCCTTTATCACGTAAATACTGTGCTTTAGTAGTGCATGTTCTCAAACACATTTTCAATGAAATTATCACAAACCAATTGACACACAGTGGCCCTCATTTATGAAACGAACGTACGACAGAAAACTGGGCGTACGGCCATTTCTACGCAAAGCTCGGCATTTATCAATATAGACGTGAGCGGAGGCACGATCAAATCTCACGTCGATCAACGATCAAACGTGCGTGTACGCACGTTTTCGAGTGAGTGTGGACTTGCGGTGCAGCATAGTAAATCTGTCGGAGGATTGTTAAGACCATTCTGACGGGCATCAAAGTGTATACAGACACGTATTCATCATTTAAAAATATGTTGCCTGTGGCAAAATAACAACTATGTGTCATATATCCCTAACATAAATAGGTATTTTCAAATAGTTTGCAATTTACGGGGTTAACAGTTTTTGATATAAGATTAAGTTATAGACTATACATATCACGGATGTATAAATTAAATATTCAAACATCAGCTGGAGTTTGATTGACCGCGGCAACG
>NTHP01000745.1:160811-175364 GCA_003416845.1 Oplegnathus fasciatus
TTAAAGATGAAGTCTACATCGTTCTAAAACGTTCTTCTCCAAAACTAGGTAGCTTTCCGTTCTGTGTGTGCGCTGACAAAAAAAGTTTGGTGTTCATACAAAACCCTGGCTCTGTAAATGGGAAACAAATAGAACGACTTGGGTAGAGCCACCAATCCAGGTTATGAAATACCAGCGCCTTAGCTGTGTTTCCACTAAACACTTCGGTATAATATGTCACAACTCATGCTTGTGCACAGGACAAACTAATGCTGTGCGTTACTCATTTGAAGGAGCACTGAAGGGAGGAGTGTATTTGTTTACCTGTTGAGTTCAAATATCAACAAGCTTTCTCCAGAATCATAGACTACACCTTTAGTATATATACTGTGATGGCTAGTAAACAGAATTAAAATAAATATATATATATATATATATATATATATATATATATACAGTATATACACATATTGTATATAGTATATACATACTATTCCATATGCACAGGGATGAAGCTGTCCTTGAACCTAGTCTTACAGGACTGGATGTCGCTGTACTGTCTGCCAGACTGCTTTGCCGTGGTGATGTGCTGAGCAGTTTTCACCTTATGGTCGAGGGTGGTGCAACTGTCATACCAGACGGTGATGCATCCAGACAGGATACTTTCTATGGTGCACCTGTAGAAGTTGCAGAGTATCCTGGAGTCCATGTTGAGCTGCCACAGCCTGCGGAGGAAGTAGAGCCGTTATCTTGCTGTTTTTGTGATGGTGTTGGTGTGGTGAGTCCAGGTCAGGTCCTCGCTGATTGTGGACCCCAAGGAACCTGAAGCTGCTGACTCGCTCCACCATAGTCCCATTGATGGAGAGGGGGGCGTGTTCTTCTCTCTGTCGCTTCCTATAGTCCACAATCAGGTCGTTTGTTCCTTTGCTGACATTGAGATGGATTTTGTTGTCCTATTGTTGTTGGCTATGATGTGTCATCAGCAAACTGGTGTTGGAGCTGTGGGTGGCCATGCAGTCGTGTGTGAACGGGCAGTACAGGAGAGGGCTGAGCACGCAGCCCTGAGGGGTGACGGTGTTGAAAGTGAAGTTGGAGTATGTGGTGCTGCCTATCCGCACAGCCTGGGGTCTGCCCATCAGGAAGTTCAGGATCTGGATTCAATCACAGATGGCGGTGTGGAGCCCAAGGTCTCTGAGCTTGATGGTGAGCTTGGAGGGCACAATGGTATTGAATGCTGAACTATAGTCAATGAACAACATTTTCACATATGTTCTTCCGGACCAGGTGGGAGAGGGCAGTGTGGAGGGCTAGGGCTAGGGCCATGGCATCGTCCAAAGACCTGTTCGGTCAGTAAGCAAGCTGTAGTGGGTCCAGTGAGTCAGGTAGGGAGGAGGTGATGAATGTTTTGACTAACTGCTCGAAGCACTTTGTGATGGTGGAGGTGAGTGCTACTGGGTGGTGGCCATTCATGCAGAGGGCTTTGGTCTTTTTGGGGACAGGGCCAGTGGTGGACTTCTTGAAACATGTAAAGACTACAGACTGGAGCAGTGACATGTTGAAAATGTCTGTGAAGACATCTGCCAGCTGATCTGCACACACCTTGAGAGGTCGGCCAGGGATGCCATCAGGTCCAGGTGCCTTGCATGGATTAATGCTTTTGAAGGATTTGCACATCTGCCCTGGATATTATTAATAGGAAGGGGTCCTGGGCCTTTTGTGCCTTCTCAACACAGTTGTTCTCAAAGTTGCTCTCTCATCTGGGAGAGATGCGGACACCATCTCAGCACTGCTGGTTTTCCTTTTTTAGGCTGCAATAGTTCTTAGTCCAGCCCACATGTTTCTGGTGTTTGAGCCCTGGGAGTTAGACTCCACTTTGTCCCTGTATTGTTTCTTTGCACTGCTAATAGCTCTTTGGAGCACATACCTGGACTTCCTGTACTCATGCAAATCACTCGAGTTGTAAGCATCGGTCTGTGCTTTAAGTTTGGCACAGACTTTGTTAACCCAGGGCTTCTGATTCGGGAATATCTGTACAGTAATCCTCGGTACAACGTCATTGATAACATTTGCCAATGTAGCCAATGACTGCGTCCGTGTTAATGTTGTTGTCCTGAAAAACATACCACTCTGTAGTGCTGAAGCAGTAACGTAAAGCTGAGTCTGATTGGTCGGTCCTCTGCTGAATGTTCCGTGTCACCTGTCTGTCCTGTTTGAGTTTCTGCCTGTTGGCAGGCAGAAGCAGAACTGAGACGTGATCTGATTTGCCAAAGGGGGGCGAGGGAGGGAGTGTAAACATGGTCGAGTGTGTGTTACCACCACATGTAGGACGTGGTGGTATCTCGGCAGGACTTCCCTCAGGCTGGCATTGTTGAAATCACTGGCCAATAAAAGCAGCCTCCAGCCGTGAGATCTCAGTCTTGTTGATAACTCCATACAGCTCGTCCAGGGCTTGGTTGGTGTCTGTGTGTGGGGGAATGTACACCGCTGTTAGAGCGGCTGATATAAACTCCCATGGGAGATAATAAGGAGGGTATCCAATCACATGATGCTCTAGGTTAGGAGAACAGCCCGTAGAAATGATCTACTCATCTGAGCACCACTGGTTGTGTGCCTATCCCTATTTGAAAGGTATATGAAGTTTATATTATTATTCAAATCAGTTTGACATAAAGGTGATGACCCCTGGGTGGCCAGGAAAACCTAAACCTAACCTTGTCTTAAAGCTACCCTGTGGAGTTTTAGATTAGATATAGATGTATTGTCCCAGAGGGAGATTTGTTTTCACAGCCAGTACAACATAGAAACATGAGCTGAATTATACTTTTGTAAAGCAACAACAAGAGGTGGGGGGCAACAGACATGGACAATGGAGTCTTTGGTGGGATCGTTTGTGGATAGAAGTAATGTGTTGATCAAAACTCAGTATTGTCTATATTGAGTCCAAGATAACTGAACCTGCTCACCTGTTCAAAAGTCTTGCCATGGATGGAGGTGGGTACAGTCCAGTGTGGGGTGTGTTTGATGTGCTAATGACCAGTTCTTTTGTTTTGTCCAAGTTCGGCTGCAGGTATTTATCAGTGCACCATTGTGTGAAGTGAGAAATAGAGTTTTGATAGGCTGTAACAGAGTAGGAAGGGCTGGTACAGTCATTTGTGTAGAGGGTGTAAAGGAAGGGACTGAGGACACAGCCCTGAGGGGCTCCGGTGTTGGTGATGACAGTTGATGATGTTACTTTGCCAATTCTAATAGCCTGCGGTCTGTTGCTGAGGAAATTGTGAACCCAGTGGATGAGGAGTGGAGGGTTTTTCAGGTCTAGCTGTGGTCTGACAGCTGGCAGGATCTGTTCAGGATCAGTTAATGCTTGTTTTGTGTTCATGTTTCTGAACTCCTGCTCCAGTCTGTTCTTATATTTGAGTTTGGCCTTGATAATGTCATTCTTAATCTGTCTGTTGATTGTTTTAAGGACGGTCCAGTCCCCACATTGAAATGTTTTCTGTTTTTCTCTGAGGCTGTACTTGATGTGGGAGGTGATCCAGGGTTTGTGTGGTGTCCTACACTTGTAGAAAAATAAAGTAACCAGCTGGAGAGACGAACACTGTGCTTTACTTCATCTTTTATTCTTCCTCTTCTTTTTTCACATGGCAACATCTTGTACATAATATTACAGTGTCCTGTAGCGCCCTCAGTCTGATTGTCACTGCAACCACACGACACAACAGTTTGGAGTTTGGGTACTTTTTGAACGTTCTTGTGTGTATGGTGGTGATTGTGCACTAGCACGAGTGTGCACTCATGCAGACTGTTGAAGATCAGAAGTCCAGGTCTTGGGCCAGAGTTTAAGTCTGGACCTCTTCACCAACACTTTGTTTTCTTCAGGATTGTGTAGCTATTGGAGTCCCAAAACAGGTTCAAAGAATTCACTGGAGACGATCAGAGTTCGATGCAATAGAGTTTTATTCTTCACAGAAATAAAACCCGAGTCAGTCCCGGAACCTGACTGATTTTCCACTGTATGTACACTACCCTATATTGTCCAAGTGCCCATGCCCTCATTGGTGGAGAAACCTGAGCCTCTCCACCTATTTCTAAAAATAATCATCTATCGCTAAGTAAATAATGGTGTAACTTCTCCCAAATTTGGGATGATCCAACCCTCTTCCGGGCACATCCAGGCATATCTCTGATTCCAGTATGTTTGGGGATTTTCCACTCTAGGGCAAGTCCGGACATGTTTGTGACGCAGTTGTTTTTCAGGATCACTCAGACTATATTTTTTAAAAACTTTATGATCTTTTTATGTTGCACGCTAAAACACAATCTTCACACTTTATATGTTAGATATACATACAATCAGGTACTTTTAATTATTTGTTTATATATATATATATAAGCACTTCAGCAAACCATAGTTTTGCTTCAACAAGATGCATCTGCTGATTTGACACACACTGATGATTTTATGCTACTCTACCGTAAAGCGCCAAGAAACATAGCAATGCAGCAAGGGCAGGGAAGAAGACTGCTGGGCGATGTAAACATGGGTGCAAACCAAGCATGTTCCAAAGTATTTTAAAGATTGGCTTTGAAAATGTTTTATCAAGAAGAATGAATCCAACAAGATTAAGCTTTGAGTGTGGTCTGAATAGTCTCATCTGCTGCCCTTTGTGGCAATTGGGAGAAAATACCTACTACAACTGCAGTTCTCATCAACGGTAGTTGCGTTGGGTGTTTTTCCCCCAGACCCGCCTTTTTCACCCCACCTTGCAGTGTGGTCATTCAGAAGAGGTAGAAACACCTTTCCTTTAGACGGGGTCATACAACGTGTCATCCGTGTTAGCTAGAAGCAGACTGAGGCCTGTATTGTGACATTGTTATTACCACAAGAAACAGTCTTAAGGCAGGCAGTTGGGATGGATGATAAATTGTGTGACAGCTTAGAGCTTGTAACACTCAAACTATTATTTTTATGTAGTATTTAGGAAATTCCCATGTTTTGTATTGTATTGTTTATGATTAAGTTAAGTTGATTAAGATTAACATCAAGGGAAAATGCAGACAACTGAGGGAAGCTAAGGGAGTTGTGAAGATACTTAAACAAGTCTTTGTTCTCCATGCACTCTCACACACACAATCACACCTACAAAAAGACACTTTGATCAGCCAGTGACTGGCTCTGGTTAATCAAAGGCAGTAAAAACAACAAAGTCCAAGCTGTAGGTTGGAGTGCAGCTTCAGAACAACCTACAGCATGTACCTGAACACAACTGAGACACCAGTGTCATCCATCCTTCTTTTTCTGGGTTACTGTGGGTCTGTGCCTATCCAA
Organism: Oplegnathus fasciatus; assembly: GCA_003416845.1. NCBI lineage: Eukaryota > Metazoa > Chordata > Actinopteri > Centrarchiformes > Oplegnathidae > Oplegnathus > Oplegnathus fasciatus. Next base: position 166,117 of record NTHP01000745.1, read on the forward strand.
ACATGCTCTGAATCTATTGGGCAAACATTTCTGATACTACGCAAGAGATCAAAATCTGTAAACATGACATAAGTTTTATGCATCAAGCATCATCATTGTCCTTTCTGATAATCATGAGGTAAACAGTGGATTTAATACATATAATATATTCTACCTGGAATGTGTGCTTGCACATATTTTGGCTATGTTGGATGACAATTGGCCACAGCGTCAAAAGTTGAACTAGATTGACACCCTGCATTTTTCTGGAGTCATCTGCAGCCACACCCCAAACGCTCCAAATCCAACAAGCCCTCCAAGCTATACAACAAAGTACTATATGTATGTTTGTCATTGTCAAAACCAAAACAACCCATGTGAGTATTTGAAGTTCTATCAAAATGTAATATATTACATACTGTATTACCAGCTACTTTCATTTGAAAGTAATAAGTTACTTTACAATATTACTGTCTGTGTAGAATAATGCGTTACTGATTACACTACTTGTGCGTTACTTTCACCAAAATAACCGCAGAAGTACGACTAGGCATTACAAAATGGAAGAGGGTAATGTTGTTTCCTAGCGGGTAATCAAAGCACAGAAGCTCAAGTTTATTGCAGTTCATTATAAATCTAGTGGTGGGCGATATTGTATAGCCTAATGAAGACTCTCCTCCGGAGCGTAGATCTGGCCCATTCATGCATTCACATGCAGTGGTTACCACTTACTACCAAAATCGCCTGCTTTTATTAACAATACTGTGATGATGTAGAACAATTAAGTTCAAGTTCAAGTTTATTCGTCACATATAATCCTACAGGGTATAATCATAGTGAAATGTGTGACTACGAATAGAATACGAATAAAAAAATAGAAATAAGTAATAAATGATAATGTTAACTATAGAAGTAACTTTGAATAATAAAGTAAGTAAAAATAGTCTTAGGGCAATTATTAGGCAGTGTCCTCATTTAGGATCTTAGTGGCCTGAGGGTAGAAGCTCTTCCTGAGCCTCTCAGTGCTGGCCTGGTGTATCTGGTACCTTCTTCTTGACCACAGCAGGGAGAAAACGAACACCATGGCCATGGCGATGTCCTCGTGGATGGAGCGCGGTGTGGCCTCCCAGTGCCCATTAAGTTCCAGCTGGCAGGTGAAGTTCTCAGCTTGCCCGTGAGTCCCGACGAGCTGCATGATGGTGAAGAACCACTGGTGGCTGCCGCACTTCTCCTGCTTCTCCAGCACCAGCATGAAGAGGAAGCTGAAGCAGGAACGCATCATCACCCAGTCCACCACGCCCGGCAGGCCAATGCCCACGGCCAGGAACACAATGTCCTCCACCTGGTTGAATGGCACTGTCCAGTATTCCAGGACTTAGCCAAGCTTGGCCGGGCCGCAGCCGGTGTCCCATCCCTCCAGGTCCACCTTGATGTTTCCGAATAGGAAACAAATAGCCTGGCGGATATTTTTTCTGGTGGCACACTGGCGGAAGTGGCACAGTGGTAACGCGTTACTTGACATAGTAAATGTAATAATATTACCAAAATCCTACTAATAACGCGTTATATTACTTCGTTACTGCTAAAAGTAATATATTACAACACTGGTTATATCACAGTTGTTTTTCTCACAGTGCATCTCTCTAACCCTCTGTACTGCATCTCCCTCACCAACCCTCTGTTTGTGTCCCACAAGTGCAAGTGTCCAAGCTGTGTGCCTGTCTCTCTCTCTCCATCTTTCTCTCTTCTCCCTCACTCTCTCCCCAGTTTCTCCTCCTTGTCCTCTGTTGGTGCCTCATTCCAGATTGTTAATAATAATAATAATACATTTTATTTATAGAGCGCTTTTCAGGATACTCAAAGACACTTTACATAAGTTAAAATGGTCATAGAAAGCAACACACAGTAAAAACATTACTAAAACTAAGAACACACAACATTAATCATGCATTAAAAGCAGTTCTGAAAAGCTGAGTTTTGATTAGCGATTTGAACATGGACAGATCGGTGCAGTCTCAGATGTGTTTGGGGAGAGAGTTCCAGAGGGAGGGGTCAGCTATGGAGAAGGCTCTGTCGCCCCAGGTCCGGTGCTTGGTCATGAGTGGTGGAGACAGGAGGTTGGCATTCGAGGAGCGGAGGCTGCGGGAAGGAGTGTGGTGGTGAAGCAGGTCGTTGAGGTAGGAGGGGGCCTGGTTATGGAGGGCTTTATGAGTAAGGAGAAGGACTTTGAATTGGATCCGTTGTGGGACAGGGAGCAAGTGGAGGTTCTGGAGGACAGGGGTGATGTAGTCACGGGAGTGGGAGTCGGTGAGCAGACGAGCAGCAGAGTTCTGGATATACTCGAGTTTATTTGGGACTTTGGATGATGTGCCATAAAAAATGCTGTTGCAGTAGTCAATTCTGGATGTGATGAAGGCCTGGATCAAAGGAGAGTGATGGGCGGACACAAGCTATGTTTTTTAGGTGGAAAAAGGCAGTTCTGATGATTTGATTGACGTTGTGTTCAAATGAGAGGTTGCTGTTGAAAATGACTCTGAGGTTGCAGATGTGTGGGGAGGGAGACAGAGTGGAGTTATCAATGGTGAGGCAGAAGTTGTGAGTGGTTTTGGTGAGGGATTTGGGACCGATGATGATCATGTCTGATTTGTCCCAGTTTAGTTTGAGGAAGTTGGCTTGCATCCATGATTTAAAACGTGTTTAAAGTTGTTTGGATCTGGATTTTCGTCCTCCAGGAGATTCAGCCACTCCTCTTGTTTCTTTCCCTTGTGTGCATGTTGTCCTTGTCTCTCTCTCCCTCTATGTGTTTCTTTCCTTTTCCTATCTGTGTGAATGGTGTGCTTGAGCATGGCCTCTTGTGTAGTCTGTTCTCTTTCCAGTTTCTTAATGATGGAGAGGAGGTTGTGTGGCTCAGGTCCTACCAGTTGCTCGATGTCCTCTTGGATTCATATTGTTCATATACTGTATATGTTTAGAATCTGTCTATACGTTTGCATCCTATTTGTCCATATTGTAATTTTACTATGTTGGTATTCTGTACACATTTATTGCATGTATGTCCGTCTCTGTTGCTCTTCCTGAGGTTTCCTCCACCTTTTCCTTATCTGAATTAAGGGGGGTGTTTAACCTGATTTTGACATATCAGAGCTCTAATCTTAACCTCTTATGTCTAATCTGATCAGTGTGTGTCGAACATAAAACCAAAGCAGATTATTCTTATTTACTGTAAATAGATAATCCATCTATGTATAGCCTGTTGTTACCATTGTAATTGATAAAAACTCCTTTGTTGATCACTAGACTAGAACCAGGACAAAGACTATAGATACAATGTGTATGTGTGTCTACCTATGAGCAAGCATTGCATTATTCTCCTTTGTGTGTATTTATCTGATCCTACAGTCAGTCAGTTTGTTAGGAGTCCAGCCAGGCTTAAGCTGGAAGCATGTGACTTTAGCATCGGAGATCATGGTTCTTGTTCCATCTCCTATCAGCGGTGAATGTTGGTTTCTTTTAACCATGAAAGATCCTTCTCTAGCCCTAACCAAGGAATTTTAGTTGCTTAAACTTAACCAGACCTTAACTGTAGAAGTGGCAGATCAGAAAACGCTCATTGTGTTTGGAATGGCGCATATGGGTTGTTTTGGAAGGCACTGACGAATGGAGACTGCCCTCACCAGAAAAAAACTACTACGTCATTTGATCAGACAACCTATGTTTACATGTTTACATGTGGTTGTGTAAATAATTCCTGTTGTATCTGAGAAGCAAAGGAGGAAGTAGTAGGTTGTTATCACACTGTAAACCTCTCAGGAACTAGGCTGGGTGAAGGTCAGGTGTAATTTTGGTTGCATAAAGTGTTTGACTGTGACACTGAAGATCCTGTGTAATTATCATTGCAACTTTTAGGGGCTACAATGGTACCTTAAGTATTGTTTTTATTAGCCATGCTAGTGGTGTGGCTCTAGGGATGGCAGTGTCAGTTGGTCGATCGGTTGGTTCCCCACTTCGGTCCAGACTCTGACAAATGTTGGATGCATTGCCATAAAATTTGGTACACGCATTCATGTTCCCCAAAGGATGATTGGCAATGACTTTGGTGATCATCTGACTTTTCTTCTAGCGCAATTGACAGGTTAAAAGTTCAGTTTGCAATTTGGATCGTGACTAAATATGGACTGAATTGGGACAGTACTTGGACTGTGACTGATGATGTTTTACAAGTCCACAAGTCGGTGGATAAGAATGGAGAATAAAAAAAGTCTTTAGTCTTGTTTTTTATTATGTCTCCATCCTTAGTGGTAAATGCTGATTGCTGTAATTTTGTGTCTGTGTGTTTGGCGTTGCTGGGAGCTGAATGTTTAGGAAATGTTTATGCAGTTTGAATGTTGCCTGACACTGCTCCACCATCAATTTAATGTTTAACCAGGGATGAGAGCTGGGGAGTAAGCATTCAGGGATCAGTCACTCCATTGTGTTGCTCCAGTTGTTCCCTCTGTCCAAACCAGTGTTTGTTTGATGGCAATGAAACAATTGAGTTGGCAGGTTGCAGCCACCATTAAAAAGAAATGCATCAATCTTGTTGTACAAACTCCCAATGCTAGGTCTCTTCCTGGTCAACTGAGAAGGGTTCAGCAGTCCTCTGCCTTCCCCTCAGCCTACACTCACCCCACGAGATGGTATCTAGGGGCACAAATATGACCAGTTGACTTATAAACAACTTGATAATCTTGGAGATATGCATGACACACCACAATAAAATGATCACATTTCACATTTTTGTCAAATTAACATTAAGTTATGAAATTTCTGGCATCAGTTCATCACCTTCTGCTTTTTTTAATGGAGACCTTAAGGTGAAACAACTAACAAATACTGTATTTGGTTTTAACATCTTGAGTACAAGCTGTCATTGTATAGACCTCATTAACCACTGCCAAATGATCAATTTTCAAGATTTGATATCAATTCAAAAATGGCCATCAAATATTTTGTAGGACGAAAAGAATGTCAAAGCTGCAAGTATTAACAGTAGACATCAACTGTCACTGTCAATACAGTATACATACTGACATCAACACAGTCTGCATAAGCAGTAACAGAACTTTATTTTGCTCATGTAAAAACAAGCCCGCTAAACCTACAATGAACTGTGTTCATGAGATGTTCCATGATAATATAGATGCTGTTTCAGTGGCATTTCTTTCATTTCATTAGGCAGGAAATAATGAAATACATGAGGTCACGTTTAGAATTGAATTTTACACCTGTGAATAGTTTGCATACGTGAGTAGTCGTCCCAGTATTTGCTTTGTATTGAATTACTTTTTAGCTGCTCTGTAAAATTCTGGGAAGGAAGTTTGTACTGCCAAATTTAATGTATTTCACTGAAAAAAAAAAGTCTTAAAAGGTTAAAAGTTTATGACTTATTGACTTTAAAGGGCCATACCACCCATTTTAAATGTCACGATCAGTTTACTACTCTTAGATAAGATAAGATAGAACTTTATTTATCCCAAGGATAATTGTTGTGCTGCAGTTGCAGTACAAGGTTTGAAAGAGTGCAAATGTATAGAGCACAAATATAAACAAATAAACAAAATATAAGAGTAGAGATTATCAGTAAGGTGCAAATCCATAATATACACAATACCAAAAAGCCAACAATTACGGTAAGGATCATAAAATAAAAACAGATTAACGACAAGGTGCAAATCCAAAATATACTCAGTGCCAAAAATGTAAACAGGTTAACTGTAGGGATCATAAATATCAAACTGGTCAATGGTAAGGTGCAAATCCAAATATAATGCCAACACAATGCCAAAATAGAACAGGTTGACGGTAAGAATCACAGATATGTCTGAGAAGTGGCATAAACTTATGAATGTACAATCCTCTCTGACACCACCACCAAAGAATCAATCTCCTCCCCTAGGACAGAGCCAGCCTTTCTAGAGTCGGCTCTGGCCCTTCTTGTACACAGCATCGGTGTTCTTCACTCAGTCCAGCTTCCTTGTTGTACTCCCAGGTACTTGTAGGTAGATACTACTCAGCCTGTGTGTTTAATGTCTTCTCTGGAAGGAGGAGCTTTGTTAAGTCTGAATAAATAATCCTGATGATGTCATAGTGATGTCATCAAGGTTATCTCTACTTGGGCATGGAGACAAATTTATAACGGAAAGCCTGCGTAACAAACTGTAGGTGTGGAGTTTGAAAGAGCTTGAAAGTAAGATGCTGTGTCAACCGTCTTGGGCCCAGCTGCACACATTTTGACAGATTTCTTTTATTAAACTATCTGTGCAAGTTCCCCAACTTTAACAAAGTGCAATAATAAATCACTGGAGTACCGACTGCATGGCCTCTGGTATTGCTGCGTGCAGCTTTACCAATAACCACTCATCCAAACAACTTCACAGTCGACAATGCGCTTCCGTGGGTGGTCAGCAATACACCCGGGTGAAGTAGATCAGATGAACGGTTGTCGAGATAATCAAAGGACAGACAGACAGACATGAAAGAGACACCTTCAATTTATAGTTAGATTAGATAACATTACATTAACCACTGCATAGGGTTATAAAAACGTTAACATTAAAACTCAAATTAGCTGATGCCTCGTTAGGTATAACATAGTCACTGACAAATAGTAGACGTAACGTTAAAATATACTTTTTCATCTCTCATTTAAACTCGCGCATGTGTACGTGTAAAACGGTGGGTCTGGAACTGCTGCATCTAGAACTGTGGGGGCTCTCCGGCTCTGAATGACGATGTTTCTCGCTTTCTCGAGAACCGCTCATCCAAACAACTTCACATTCGACACTGCACTTCCTTAGGTCCTCAGCAATACACCCGTGTGTGAATTGTGAAGTCGATCGGATGAATGGTTGTCGAGATAATCGAAGGACAGACAGAGATTCCTTGCATTTATAGTAAGATGTCTTATTAAGACAAATCTCGTCATCTTGTTAGCAAAGTTTTTCAGTTATTTTAAGAATATATGATTTTAAGTCTCACTAGACAAAATAACTTATTAAGACAAGTTTTGGTTGCAGTATATATTTGAATTATTGGGATAATTACAGGCTAGCAATGGAAAGTAATTAAGTACATTTACCTAAATACTGTGCTTAAGTACAGTTTTGAGGTACTTATGAGTATTTTCATTTTATGCTACTTTATACTTCTACTCCACTAAATTTCAGGAGGAAATATTCAACTTTTTATTCCACTACATTTATTTTACAGCAACAGTTACTTTTCAGATTGAGATTGTTAAGATTTTGCATGAAGAAAAAGTTAGACACAAAGTTGGTAACATGCATTAATGGGACATGAATGAGTACAGAAGGAGAGGGAGAGGAGGAGAGAGGAGCTCAGTGCATCATGGGAAATCTCCCGGCAGTCTAGGCCTATAGCAGCATAACTAAGGGTTAGGGCTCACCTGAGCCAGCCCTAACTATAAGCTTTATCAAAGAGGAAAGTTTTAAGCCTACTCTTAAATGTGGAGAGGGTGTCTGCCCCCCGAACTGAAACTGAGATCTGATTCCACGGAAGAGGAGCTTGATAGCTGAAGGCTCTGGCTCCCATCCTACTTTTGGAGACTCAAGTAACCCTGCATTCTGAGAGCGCAGCGTTCTAGTGGGGTAATACAGAACTATGAGCTCTTTCAGATACGATGGTGCCTGACCATTAAGGGCTTTGTAGGTGAGGAGAAGGATGTTAAATTCTATTCAAGATTTTACAGGGAGCCAGTGCAGAGAAGCTAATACTGGAGAAATATGATCTCTTGCAAGTAAACATGCTGCAGCATTCTGGATCAGCTGGAGAGTCTTTAGAGACTTATTGGAGCAGCCTGATAATAAGGAATTGCAATAATCCAGCCTAGAAGTAACAAAGGCATGGACNAAGTATAGAGACAAGTCCATTGTCTGATGCAATTAGGAGGTCATTTGTAACTTTCACCAATGCTGTCTCTGTGCTATGATGCGCTCTAAATCCTGACTGAAAGTCCTCAAATAAACTATTGTTATGCAAAAAGTCACACAACTGCTTGGCGACTGCTTTCTCAAGGATCTTAGAAAGAAAGGGAAGGTTTAATATCGGTCTGTAGTTGACTAGAACCACTTGATCAAGATTAGGCTTTTTAAGAAGATGTTTAATTACAGCTACTTTAAGGGACTGTGGTACATGGCCTGTTAATAAAGACAGATGGATCGTATCTAATAAAGAAGTGCTAACTAAGGGTAAAACGTCTTTAAGCAGTCTAGTTGGAATAGGGTCTAAGAGGCAGGTTGATGGTTTAGATGAAGAAATCGTTGAAGTTAGTTGGTGAAGGTCAATGGGAGAAAAGCAGTCCAAATATATATCAGGTTTTACCGCTGTTTCCAAGATCCCTGTATTCTAAGATAAATCGGTCCCGATTGAGGGCAGGAGGTTATGAATTTTGTCTCTAATATTTAGAATTTTATTGTTAAAGGAGCTCATGAAGCAGTTACTACTGAGGGCTAAAGGAATACATGGCTCAATAGAGCTATGACTCTCTGTCAGCCTGGCTACAGTGCTGAAAAGAAACCTGGGGTTGTTCTTATTTTCCTCTATTAATGATGAGTAATAGGCTGCTCTGGCATTACGGAGAGCCTTCCTATACGTTCTAAGACTATCTTGCCAGACTAAACGGGCCTCTTCCAGTTTGGTGGAACGCCATTTACTCTCAAGTTTTCGCGATGTTTGCTTTAATTTGCGGGTTTGGTGGTTATACCATGGAGCTAACCTCTTTTGTTTTATTATCTTCTTTTTAAGGGGGGCAACAGAGTCGAGTGTCATTCACAGTGAGCCTGCAGCACTATCAACCAGATGATCAATTTGGGACTGACTAAAGTTAGCATAGGAGTCCTCCATTATATTGAGACATGGCATTGAATTTAAATGCCCTATCAGATAGACATCTGCTGTAGGAATTTTTGGCTAATGGCTTGTAGTCCACTAATAGGAATTCAAACATTACTAAATGATCCGATAAAAGAGGATTCTGTGGAAAGACTATTAAATGTTCAATTTCAATACCATAAGCCAGAACAAGGTTGAGGGTGTAGTTAAAACAGTGAGTGGGTTATGTATACTGACAGAAGCCAATTGAATCTAATAATGAGATAAACGCAGTACTGAGGCTATCATTCTTAACATGAATATTAAAATCACCTACAATAATCACTATCTGTTTTAAGGACTAAACTTGATAAAAACTCTGAGAATTCATTTAGAAATTC
>NTHP01000745.1:177389-202222 GCA_003416845.1 Oplegnathus fasciatus
TTTCTCAAGGATCTTAGAAAGAAAGGGAAGGTTTAATATCGGTCTGTAGTTGACTAGAACCACTTGATCAAGATTAGGCTTTTTAAGAAGATGTTTAATTACAGCTACTTTAAGGGACTGTGGTACATGGCCTGTTAATAAAGACAGATGGATCGTATCTAATAAAGAAGTGCTAACTAAGGGTAAAACGTCTTTAAGCAGTCTAGTTGGAATTGGGTCTAAGAGGCAGGTTTATGGTTTAGATGAAGAAATCGTTGAAGTTAGTTGGTGAAGGTCAATGGGAGAAAAGCAGTCCAAATATATATCAGGTTTTACCGCTGTTTCCAAGATCCCTGTATTCTAAGATAAATCGGTCCCGATTGAGGGCAGGAGGTTATGAATTTTGTCTCTAATATTTAGAATTTTATTATTAAAGGAGCTCATGAAGCAGTTACTACTGAGAGCTAAAGGAATACATGGCTCAATAGAGCTATGACTCTCTGTCAGCCTGGCTACAGTGCTGAAAAGAAACCTGGGGTTGTTCTTATTTTCCTCTATTAATGATGAGTAATAGGCTGCTCTGGCATTACGGAGAGCCTTCCTATACGTTCTAAGACTATCTTGCCAGACTAAACGAGCCTCTTCCAGGTTGGTGGAACACCATTTACTCTCAAGTTTTCGCGATGTTTGCTTTAATTTGTGGGTTTGGTGGTTATACCATGGAGCTAACCTCTTCTGTTTTGTTATCTTCTTTTTAAGGGGGGCAATAGATAAATGCAAGTTGTTGTCCCTTAATGCTACACAAGCAAAAACTATTTTTTTTATTTAAGAATGGAGTCTTACAGCCTGAGGAAAGAAGCTGTTCTGTAGTCTGGTGGTACGGCAGGTAATTTTGTATCATTGCTTGGGTGGGTATTGTCTTTTAATATCCTTTGGGTTCTGCGCAGGCACCTCACTTCACCGATATCACTAATGCTCAGTAGATAAGTGCCCATGATTTTCTGGGCAGTTTTAATCACCCACTGCAGAGCCCTCCTGTATTGGGCCATGCACAAACCATGCCAATTTCTAATGTTTGCAGTCATGCTTTCTATTGCTCCTCTGTAAAAGTTGACGAGCACTTGGCATGGGAATTTTGCCTACTTAAATTTCCTTTAATACAGCAGTTTCTGAGCTTTCTTAATCAGTGTGGAGATGTGAGATGACCATACCAGGTTCTTTGTGATGCTGATTCACAGGAACCTGAAACTGTTCACCTACTCCACCTTAGCTCCACTGATTTAGACAGGGGTGTGTGTCTTTGTGTCCTTTTTTATAAAATCAATGATCAGCTCCTTGGTTTTGCTGTGTTGTTTTCTGTGCACCACTCTGCAAGATTGTTGATTTCCTCCTGATATGAAGTCTCATTGTTGTTTGAAATCCGGTCGATGATGGTGATGTCGTCCGCAAACTTCACAACAGAGTTCTCTCCATGTCAGGGACTGCAGTTGTGGGTGTACAAGAGGGGGCTGAGTACATAGCCTGGGACATTCTGGTGTTCAACACTAGAGTGGAGGAGGTGTGACCGCGAATCCAACCTGTCTGGGGTCTGTCTGTGAGGAAGTCCAATATCCACTTGCAGAGTGTGGTACTCAAGCCCAGAGTGCTAAGTTTGCCAGTCAGTTTCATGGGAGAGATTGTAACAGCATTCTGATGTAGGTGTTGTTATTTTTAAAATGTGTGAACACTGCGTGGAGGGCAGTGAAGATGGCATCCTCTGGATCTGTTGGTTCTGAATGCAAACTGGTGAGGGTCCAGGCTGGCAGGGATGTTGTGCTGGAGAAATAATTTCTCAAAGCACTTCATCAGAATAGAGGTGAGTGCCACAGGGTGGCTGGGTGTAAGTAGGCAGGAGAAGCAGGGACAGGGGAGGGATTTGTAGCTACCAGGAATGTTCATGTAAACATGGTTCAGGGTATTGTTTCCCCTGGTGGTTGTGTGGACATGCTGGTGGAATTTAGGTAAAACAGATTTGAGATCTGTTTAAATCACCAGCCACAATAAATATACCATCTAGCTTTTGTCATGTGACTGCTGATGACCTCATACAGTTCCTGTAGTGCATTTTTTTTTAATTTACATCTGGAAGAATGTAGACAGCAACAACAAAAACACTGGTGAATTCTCTGGGCAGATAATATTTTCACTCTAAACTTTTCACATAGCCTTATTTACATTACTGTTAAATGCCCAAAGTGGTAAAATTATCCATTATTTCCCAAAACAAAGCAAAAATTACTTGGAATGAATGTCATATGTAATGTCAGTCACAGGGATGAAAGAAGTACTTTAATACTTAAGTAATACTTTGCTTTTAATACTTTAAATACATTTTGCAGCTGATACTTCTGTACTTTTACTTCTCTATAAGTACTGGAAGGGGCACACAAGTAAGGCGTGTCACAGGGCAGTCTGTCATATTTAAAGAGAGATTAAGACAGTACCTGACTGACACAGAGGGAATGAATTTGCATTGCTGCCTTCCAGCTTTTATAGTTCTCTGGTTTTATTTAAAGTTTGGGAGATGTAATAAAAGCTTATCTCTTGCTTTCACTGTGGACAACTTCTCTCTAAACTGCTGTCTCTGGGGCGCACTTAAGTGTGTGTTTGCTTCCCTGGCCCATAAACGGCAGGCTTGATTAGGTTAGCAGGAGAACAAATCAATACAGTAAAAGCAGCCCCTGCTTGCTGAGCATAGATAGATAAATAGATAGATAGATAGAATGCTAATATGTTGAGATATACAAGTGGCAGAAAGGCTTGAAATGACGCACTTCCAGAATTGTATCGATGATTTGTCTTTTTATAACATCAGCTTGGGTGATTTGAATGACAGACAATTACAAATAGAGGTGGAATTTCTGAAATCATTGAGATGAGGTTTATTGTAATCCTTGGATTTATTAAGAAATCCATGCAGTTTTATATTACCAGTAGGAGTGACTGATAAGATAACATTTGGTTTTGATAAGATACCAACCAATAGCCTGGTTCCAGACCTCTGAATCACTGCCTACACTGCACTTTGTTCAGTGAATCAAATAGGTCTGGGGTTATGCTCATTGACAGCTGTTTCCCCAGTTGGAGAAACAGTCGACCAATTAGAGCTTTGTTGGCAGGATGCCATCTGTCCACAGAGACATACCTAGCTACACAATGGGTGTATAAGTGACTTGGATAAGGTATCACCAGTCAGCCTTGCTGCCAATTTGCCACTGTGGCTGATTGAGGTACTGCAAAAAAAAAAACTGCAGCAAAAAAAGCATTATGCAATAGACCACTATCATAAAAGAGACATCTGTAAAACAGTTGACAGGACAGAATTGCAACAAAGATCAATTCATACTCTTTGTATTATTCATTTTTAAACCATGAAGCTGTTATGTTTACAAAACCTTCCCAAAGCCTATAAAGCTATTTGTGTGTTTGTGACGTCATCATAAGGTCTATGGGCAAAGCGGGACTCAGCAGGCAGGGCAGGGAGAGGAAACAATGCATATACGTGCAGTGGGCCACACAACACGGAAGCAAACCAGGAAGCAAGAAAATTGTTTTGGCTTATGCGCTCAGTGAGCAATTTTTGTTCAAATGAATGGGCTCCGTCTTGGAGTCCAGTATCCAGTTCTTATAATACATCCATCACTACAATGTCCATTTAGTAGCTGTTTTGGATCTCACTATCTTCTTCAGATTTGTAATTGTAAATATAATTGTACTGCAGAAAAAAAGGAAAAATTGGGTTAGGGTTATTTTCAGAAATGAATGTCAGTATTTCAAAACAAGAAAATATAAGGTAGTTTAGTTTAGTTCAAAAAACTTTATTGTCCTCAGAGAGGCAATTTGTAGTACAACACATACAAAGAGACACATCACAAAAATCACTTAGAAAAAACAGAAACCACAACAGTGATAACCACACACTGCATCATCCATCCCAGCATCCTTGGCCAAGGCAGATCTCTACAAGAATCAAAAAGAAGTTTAACAATGAAGAAAAATGATATACTTGACTTATGAAAATACTTTTAAAGTTCTAAAGTTTAGTTTACATTTACTGGAAACGCTGAAATGTTACTACACTGACAGAAAATACAACTTTAAGGGCTCAGTTAAAGACAAAATGACTACACAAGAGGGAGATTTTTTTGCAAGGTGTTAATTTGGTAAACATACGTAACATATTAAGCTAAACAGTTCGGTCACTCATGAATTAGTCTCGAATCTAAAAATGGTGATTTCATAAGAGGTACAAACTGTGGTGAAGTTGCACACAGAGAAACAGAAACAGAGTGATTCAAAGGCCTGCAAAAAAGATGAAAAAAGTCCAGTCAAAGACTAGGTATTAAGTTTTGCCCTCTTCCTGTTGAAACTCGCCCAGTGAGCGAGTGTTGCTTCTGTCAGTGATCTGTCACTGGCTCATAACTTTCTTCAGCTTGCTTTCTATAACAGAATGAGAGGAGGAAATGAGTGTCAAAGCTGCAACTGAGAGCTCAGCATCTCTGCATGGATCCCATGGTGCAACACAATGCAAATCCAACTTCTAATCAGCTTACTGTATAAACAACTAATTAGCCATCCACCGGCCCCTAATGATGTGCTGACAAACACATGGAGTGAAACACTGGAGCTGATAAACAGCAGGAGCTGACAATTTATTCAGACTCTTATCTCAGCAGAGTTGAGACAAAGGCTTGATTAGAAACAGTTCTGTAGAGGAAAGTCAAAAATGTGGAGGAGGGTTGGAGGGAGGAAGTGGGTTTTGACATGCTACCTACCATCACTAATATTAGAGGTGGCTGGCTAATATGCTCGAACTATGTATGGGAAAAAGTTTCTTATTCAAGGTTTATTTTTAATTACTTAGACAGCTTTGTTTTATGGTTTTTGGTCTCCTAATGCATTTCAGATGAACTTGAGCAAATCTTTTATACTAATAATGCACCAATCATATGAAAGGAATAGAATTGTGTTGACCGTGGTCTGATGCAGCTGCATTCATCGGTCCATTAGCAGCCTTAAGAAACAGTGCCCACTTTGAAAAGTGGGTCTGAGATGTGCAAAAAGATGTGTTGTACTTCTTTTATCTTCTTTTTTACTCACCAACAGTAATGTATTCCAGTTTCTGGCCTTGCTCTTTCTCTTAGCATTATTTCAGGCTCTGCTATTCAGCCTTCTGTACAGAGATGCCAAACTTCTTAACATTCTTTGCTCCCCAGTGATGAAAGGTTAAGCTGTAACATCAATTTCAGTGAATGACAGCTAAGCCTGAATACTTTTATCAGTGATCTGTTCAGCATAGCTCTTTACATTCCCTTGGTTTTGTCTGCTGTGCATGGTAACTATGAGCTACAAGTACTTCACCCATAGTGTAAGTACAAGGGTGCTGCAGGGGGTTACAAATCGTTCGAGACCCTCGACGCAACTAAACCACAAGTTTAACATCAGATTTGCTGTTCGCTTTGCTCAAATACTCATATACAGTGAGTCAGTGACGCTCAGAGTTATTTTATTTAGTGGGAATGTAGCTCTGTAAAACGCGGTCAGTTTGTCTCTTAGTTTACTCATCAGAGTTTCCCTTTCATGCCTTCAAAAATGTAGATTTTGACTTAATTATTTTAGTTTGTTCTGTCTTAATTTCCATTCTCTTGACCTATTTCACTTTCATTCATTTGGAAATGATATTTTCTAAACATAGCCTCTAAAATTGCAAGCAGTATAATCCAAGAAATGTGTCATGTTTCCTTTTTTCTGCATCTGATTGTTGTGACTTTTTGTGACCTATAAAGTTAGTAAATAATTGTAAAATACAGATAGCTTCTCTTGAAATGCAAAACCGGAAACTTTTGAATTAATTCTTTCTTTTCTCAGGGCAAACTCTTCACCAAAAAAATGTGCTACATATGGAGGATTTAAAATCTTTGGTGGACACCACAGAAAATGTGAGGGGGACCTGGTGATTTTGCAGAAAGTAAGGGGATTGTTTCCAGCATTGGAGGGGACAGTAATGATGGCCATCTGTAATCTAGAGGAGAGCAGCCCAGCAGATGTCGATTCTGATGCTTTCCTCCAAAATCAATCCTCTATGTCAAATAAATGTATTCTGTTGTTTAAAAAAATTGCAAACTTTGCAGCATTGCAAAATCAGTAATTTGGGCCATGATAATCAAAACGAACAAACCTGACTATGAAGCTGCTCAACATCTAAAGTTATGGAGGATCATATCAGTGGCTGTGATTTATCAGAAGCTGTCTTGAGGATGCGCATAGAGGGAGTGTGACAGCTTCCTGCAGAGGAGGACTGGGATAACTGATGTCAGCCTCACATGTCACAACTCAGTTTCAGGGCCATCCTTCACTCTGCGACATCACCACAGGCAGACTGTGGCTGTCACTCTTCAGAGGCAGAGTGCTTCCTGATCAACTTTACTACCAACGTCTGTGTGTGCAGAGCAGTGTGTTTTATTGAGCAGTCCATTTCACTCTGTTCTGTGTTGTCTTAATGTGCAGGATATGGTTGGCCCATATTCACCACGCATAAAAAAAGGCCTTTCACAGCCTACAAAGAGCCTTGTCTATTTAAACATGAAGTTTTTCTTGTGCCACCTCCTTCCCCATACACAGTTTATAGGTTTAAGCCATCCAGCCTCAACACTCTAGGCAAGTCCAGATCTGAATTGCTTGTGAATCTTTGATTCTGCTGAACTACATCCCAGAGGAGGATAGCCTGTAGTGCCACATACTGTATATCACTACATGTATCTTGATGTGTTAGATTAACACGTAGAATCAAACACTGACTCAACAGGCCACTGCACACATACGATGACAGGTACTGAAGCCAGAGGTTTGTCCTTGAATTTGAGGTGGCGTTCAGCAACCTGAGTCGAGTGCAGAGCTTTGGGCTTGGGTTGGATCATTTTTCAAATGTAACTCAATAAAGAATTTTTTTCTCTGTGTCTTTGGCCCTGTTCAAGCCTGGCATTAACATGCGTCTTGGGTGATCCAATCACAAGTGGACAGCTCTAAGTACAGGTGTGAATGCACCAAAGATGCATTGAGGACGCATTGAGATCCGATCGCTCAGACCACATTTGGAGGTGGTCCTATATGGCCACATTCTTTTAGCAGTGTGTACATGTATGTGTCCTGGGCCACATTGAAGCACCGCCTATTCAACTGACGTCCTCCTCGTAAGAGGGAGTAAACAATAGCACGGCTAAACCACCACTACTGTAGCATCCCCTTATGCTCTAAAAAAAGTTATAAATGTGGATTTTCATGATTTTCCCAGAGATGAACATTTACTTGAGAGATGGGTAACGCCTATCTGACGATTGGAAGGAACCACATTGTAACTGTTTTGATACTTTTTTCCCCTTCAACTACTAATATAAATGGCCATGTCATTTTTTCAGTTACTTTAACAGTGTAAAAGTGAAGTCTAACTTCTTACCTTGCTAACTGAACATCGATTGAACCATTTACTTTAGCTTTGTCTTTACTGAAGTCCGAAAAAGGACACTAACGCTACTTCACAATGCAACGTGAGTTGGAGCTAGTCTCCCAGTATTTCTGTTGCTTTGGAAGCATAACGTTATCCTTGTTGTTCTTGCTTAAATCAAACTGGGTGTCTTTTCATAAAACTTGCTGACTGATGATATTTCTGTTCGCGTTAATGCCAGTTTGGCAATAGCTGCGTAATTTTAATAAAATACATCAAAATTGATCTCCTGTGTCCTGTGTGTCATTTCACTCATACAGTAGCATAAGTCAGTCTGATAAGGTTAAGTTTATAAGGTTACAAGTTAAATGTAATTACATTAATGTAACTGTAATGTAACAGTTGTTGTGTCCATGTTTATTTGCATATAGAACGAGGAGTGAAGATCCGATCACAAGTAGTCACTTGAGACAAATGTGGAGATGCACGTTAATGCCAGGTCTGAACAGGGCCTTTCTCTGACTCTGCCCATCATCTGTGTTGATGTGTGTCATGTGTGCAAGTAGATACACAATGCCCACTGGGAAGAGGGAAGAGAAACAGCATAGCCAATGTGTTGTATTAGCCTAGCAGCTAGTGGTCAGTAATGGATTAAATAAAGCAAAAACTTGCAAAAGGGGAGAAGAAATACCAAAAATATAGCCTTCTTGGGTCTCAATTTCGTCAGTAGCAGGTGATTTCAGTGGGGTAGGGTCTGAAAGGCGTGGATACTAGCCGGATATAGGCCCGCGCAGAACTTTACTTTGAGGTACATCCTAATATCTTACATCCAGTATTCATTATGGTTTCACCTGAGTTCTGTTTTTTGACAAAGAGGATTTGAACATAAGAGACAATAAAACATTATTTTCAGTTCATCATTTTCCAGTTCAATCAAAACCCAAAATTACAGGGATAATCTTAAATTTCAAAAGCTGGCAGTACAGGAAACAAACAAGCATTAATTTGGGTAACAAGAACTCGAGGAAACCATTCACAAAGATTCTAAATCTAGAGGCCTGAGCGTAGCTACCATTGTGGCAGAAACAACGATCTGGCGATGAGTGGAAGGAAAGGTGGGGCTGATAAGCTGCAAGTTGATGAGCTGATTGTGGACAGGTGTATGGGTAGGCAGGATCCAGGTGAGTGGCAATGCGAGGACATACACACACACACACACACACACACACAAACAAACACAGGGAGGCAAACCGAAGACGAGATTCCTGTTTTGCAAATTATGTTAACATCATCCCTTCTGCGGAAGACAGAAGGAGTGGGGAACAAAGGGAAACACAAGGGAAAGACAGGGACAAGGCCGTGGCCGTGACACATATACTTTCAGAGAAAAACTGTGTAAAGTGTGTGTGTTACCACTTTCCTTCCAGTGGGTCGGTCTCAGTCTCAAAGAATCTATTACCATTAGTACTTTATAGTCCATGTTTGTCCTTCCAACGAGAAATCAACAAATTGTAAAGTTTTTGAAAACCTTTGCATTTCTCTAACTCTCTGCTGTTTTTGTTTTTGTTTCTCACAAGCCGCCAAGTTGTGCGTGTCCTCTCCCTCTCTCTCTCTCTCTCTGTGTCTCTCTTCTCCCTATCCTTCTCCTCCTTCTCCTCTCTTGCACTCAGGCTTCGCTGTGCTTGACCATCGGCCATTCTGGGACCTCTCTCCTGGCTGTTGGTGCCTCATCCAGACTTTGATCTGGATCATCGTCCCCCAGGAAATTCAGCCTCTCTTCTTCTCTCTCTTTCTCCCTAGTTTACATGCTATCGTGTCTCTCTATCCCTCCATGTGTTTGTAAATGCTCTTGCTTGTAACTGCTTGCCTCTTCTTTGTTTGTGTAGCCTGTCCTCTTCCCAGGTCTTCATGGTGGAAAGGAGGTGGTGTGCCTCAGGTCCTACCTCTTGGGCAACACCTAAAGTTGCTAAATGTCCTCCTGGATCCGTCCTCTTCACTTATGTTTTACAATTTACATTTTTGTCGTCATAATTGTATATACTGTGATTTTTTTATGTTGATCTATTCTGTACACACAACATCTAATGCATGTCTTTCCATCCTAGGAAAGAGATCCCTCCTCTGTTGCTCTTCCTGAGGTTTCTTCCAGTTTTTCCTTAACTGCTTTGAGGCTGATGTTGTATGCTGTACAGATTGTGAAGCCCCTTGAGACAAATTGTGATTTGTGATATTGGGCTATATAAATAAAATTGATTTGACTTGACTAACTCTGGCGGATCTGGAAGAAAGCACAGGAATTAGTATCAGCCAGCATGAGAAAACCTCTCCCAGTCCAACAGGAGCTGGAGGCCCCTGCCCTGGCAATGGACATCCAGCAAACGTGACAAGGAGGTGGCGGAGGACAAATAGCAAGAGAAAGCTGGCTGGTGGCAACCGGCTTGATCCTGGAGATGTGGAAGATGGGGTGGACCCAAAGAGAACAGGCAAGTTGCAGATGACCATGGAAGGGTTGATGATCTTGATGATCTCGAGTGGGCCCACAAATTTGAGAGCCAATTTGCGTGACTCAACTCAGAGAGGAAGATCCTTAGATGACCACCACACTCTCTGTCTGACCTGGTAGCAGGAGGTTAGAGTACAATTCCAGTCCACCTGGAGACTGTATGAAGCAGGTTGGAACATGCTCTTCTCCATGATCTGTGACAGCAACAGATGAAGCCCTGGGCAGATCGAACGCTAACCTCCCTCTCCTGGCTTGGAAACCCAACCTCAGAGGCCTCAACGTCCACGATGAAAAGGAGAGGAGAGCCCAAATGATGGGCGTTGCACAGGTCAAGCTTAGAAAAAACTGTGGCTCCCTGCAGGCATTCAAAGGCAGACAACATCAAAGACAAGGGGTAAAGGTTCTTGACAGTTATTTGATTCAGTCATCAAAAGTCAATACATGGTCTGAGTGTGCCATCCTTCTTACCCACAAAGAAGAAGCCCGCTCCACCGGGGGATGTAGAAGGAGACCAGAGACTCCGCTATGTACTTTTCCATGATAGTCCCCTCTGACTTGGTTAGGGAAAACAACCCGTGGAGGAGACATGGCAGAAGATCAATGGCCTAGCCATTAGGTCAATGAGGAGGAAGTGTGGTTACTCGTTTCTTGCTGAAAACTTCTTTCAGATCAGCATAAACTGACTGGTTAGACAGGTCAGGTAAGTCTCTGAGCATTTCAGGAGCAGGACTGGAGGGACACAGAACAGACTTGAGACAGTGGAAATGGCAATATTTGCTCCATCCAAAAATGGAGCCTGAAGACCAGTTGACATGGGGGTAATGCAATGTTAGCCAAGGATAACCAAGCACAATGAGGACCACAGGAGAATCAATAACATGGAATACAATGTTTCAAGGTGATTGCCAGACACTTGAAGACTAAGAGGAACAGTGTATGTGTGTGCATATGTCAGTTCAGAGCAGTGGCCTCAAGGGGAGTCTCGAGGGGCAAAATGGGGATCTCCAGGGAGGAGTCCAAACAACACTCATCAGAGCCAGAGTCAATGAGATCCTGCAGAGGGTGTGACTGCATCCTCCAACACAAACTGACAGGGAAGGAAGTGTGGTTTTTGGAGGAGTTCTGAGAATAGATTTGGCTCACCAGGACCACTGAGTTGGCTGATGAGCCCCATCTTTCGCTGTCAACTCCGGGCAGGTTGATCTGAGGAGTCCTCATATACCTCAGTAGATGCAACATCTTTGTCTCATTCTGATCTATCGAGGAGAGTTGAGGGAAGGTGATGAGAAGGGTACATCTGGAAAGTAACACAGTAAGTTTCACCAGGGACTAACAAAAAGCATAATATCAACTGAAATATGTCCCTCTACGAGACAAGGCCGTAGTAATAATAGAAGAGCCACCTGTGGGCCATTCTCACTTGAGTTTATAGTCTGGTACATATTACCAAACAGATATTTGAATATTATATACTATTCAAATTTCCAAAGTAAACGTGGTATAAATGTACCTCTTTGGGGCCTCTAATGGTCTGGCACCACAGTGTAGTTGCTCATTTTGAATGGTTATCCAGCCTTGTTTGGAAGGAAAACTGGGTGTTTTAGTTAGAGTTTAAACTTCACTATAAGCAGAAAAAAAAATCTCTGTCAATATTTTGCATATTTCAAAAGCAGTCCTTAGCTTCCACAAATACAGGTAAAATTCAAGATTTTCAAAAAACTGTGTGTGCTGGTGAAAGATTGACATGACAATGAAAGCTGAAACTAACAAATGTAATCTTCCAGCGCATCTGATAAACAGATTTGATTTTATTATGTTTTTTAAGATATTTTCCACGTTATGAAATACAGTTCTGAGCAGTGCAACTGTTCAAGTTAACATAATTTGCAAAACACAAATCTTTTCACATTTGCTGATTTCTCTGCAAAAAATTCAGTAATTGGTCAAAATTGCAAGGCATGAGGATGTTTGAAGGTAGTGCTGATTACAGGAGAAAATGAGTGCTCATGTGATTGCGAAGTCCAGTATTTTTGGTGTAGTCCGTATGTTAATTGACTCCATGCTGGGAAGGGAGGGTTAGCTTAGCTGCTGGCCTGGCTGGTCAGAGAGCTTTCCCAAGGCAGACAGCAGCAGCAGCCTTCCTGCTTCTGCAAACTGTCAGCCACACCACAGGTGTTGATTTATACCATTAATAATTCACAAAGTTGCTTGCTCTCTTCTGTGTTGGCCAGATGCCTCTCTGCACTGCCAAAGCATGTCAGCTGCAGACTGAACTGGGTATGTCACAGATGCAGAAATAAGACATAAATATTTTAGAAAATATACACCAGAAACAGCCTGTGGAACATGCTGCACATCTGAGAGGACTGTCATGTTTTAGTGGCCATCTTCTCTTTTTTCTAAAGGTGGGAAAGAGATGGAGAAATGTGTCATCCAGACAGGAAAGCCATGTATCTCCCTGTTCCTCTGATTGCTGCTCTCTAATGAGCATGGCGGATAGTGAATCTTTTCAGAGCAAATTGTTGAAGACATCTGGCCAAGCTTTCTCTCTGATGCAGCTGAAATGTCCCTCTAGATGGCGTTGGCATGGCAACCTCTAACTGCTATTCAGCAGCGTTGTGGTTTGAAAGGTTTAGGGTCCATAGTTGAAAATCCATTTGGGCATCTAGCAGAGCGCTCTGCACTCCACTCCCCAGGCTGGAGGTGCAATAAATACTCCCTTGCCCAAGGAAAAATAGATTCTCTTTATGAATTGATGGCACTCATGGCACCAACATGTCTATGTTGTTTGCCTTTGTTATAAGGGCCTTATTAGTGGTAACACAATGGAGTGGTTTGGCAATGGTAGTATCTTGAAAAATCTTGCCCTAATGGAAAAGTTAAGACAATTTTTGTCACATTCTTATATGAGGTTCTATGTAAATTACTCTTTTTTAGTCTTGTTAAAATCCAAATATAGAAAACTGCAATAAATTGTACACTGCTCTACATTACTAACCCCAAGTAGCTCTCGTGGCACAGATACTGCAATGGAAGAACTGTATGTGGAGAAGTTATGGTGGGGAGAGGTAGGGGGAGGAGTGGAGGGGGATGGTGGGCTTAGGTCCATCCCCACAGTTAGCTCCCCACAACAACACTTAATGACCCCTGTACTTCAGCTGAGATGAGACACTCCATCCACAGAATTATCTGAAGGGTGCTGTGTTTGAGAAAATTATCTCATCCTTAGAGACAAAATTGCAGGGAACTTATCATTGCAATTAGCATACTTTGGTCCTTTGGCACATTTTAAGTAGGCAAACCAAATAACCGACCTCAACAGTGTTTCAGATTCAGCCATTCAACAACACACATACGATTCATTAGCTGTTCTGCATTTGCTTAAACAATGGATTCTCTTGTTACTGCGCTGGGCACAAGTGTTTAATAATATTGCCATAATGAATCAGACTGTGAGGTCCCTCCTCTTTTCCTTACAATAAATCTTAATGTATCCACCAGAAATATAGGGGAGATACAGCAACGAGGATTCTAAGCCCCTTTTGTCACCCGCAGAAAAAATGGTTCACTTACAGCACCACTAATCACTAAATCTGGAGCCTATAATGATTATTAAATAACAGATCAATATGTAGAAAGAACTGCCTACTCTTAAACAGATAAATAAGAAAAGGACCTACTTACTATGTGCTGCACAGATTTTATCATTTTTGGCACATTAAGACTAGCAGAGAATCATCCTTTTACAGGAAATTAGAATTTTTTTTGGCATCGATGGCAAACATTTCATAAAACTACCTCAGAGTTGAGTGTTATAATAAAGTATACAGAATACTACTGTTGACAATGCGTTTTTCTGACCGTCAGTATACTAGGAATTAACACAAAAAGGTAAACTTGTGACTTCGGAACACTACCACGAATTACAATTTTGAAAAAAATTCAACAGGGCAGAATGAACCCATTTGGGTTTTAAACACGTTTCTTAGGTTAGCCCCAACCCAGAAAATTAACAGTATTCCTACTTTGTGCAATTGGGACACAATGAAAGTGTGGTTATCATTCTTCAGCCTGGTGTCCAACTAATGAGGCCTATTTTAGAGGTATATATATATATATATATATATATATATATATATATATATATATATATATGTTTATTAGTTAATAAGTTAATAAGTAAAACAAGGCTTTTATCAAATCAAAATGGTTTCTTAACAGTAGCTGAATTGTCATGTCTTTTATTTGATTTATCTAACGTGTAATTGAATGGTTAAAGGAATTTGCATGTAAAACAAAGACAAGAACTAAAGAGAACCTAGTCTCCTGCATGTTTCTTGTCCTAATAAATGTTGAAGTCAGTGCACTGCACTACAGCTTCCGGATGAGCAAGAATAGTGCTTCAGCTTTATTTTCTGTCTCTGTGTTTAAATGTAGCTCCCAGAGATCCTTGCACTCCCTCATTCGCCTCTCAAATTTATGATGATTAATCTTTCAGCATTCAACCTTGACATGAGTTATTCACAGCTGAAGAGTTACAAATGTGCTGAAGGCATATGCATCACTGGCTCATGTGACCATCAATTGCATTTTTCCCTGAACTAATTGCCTTACATTTCTCCATATTCAATACAAATTCTCTTTGCTGCCAGATGACATCCATTGTCTTGCCACTGTGCACAGACATGAAGATTGGTTCAAGATTCTGCTCATTACTATGTCTGCCTCTGACTATACAACACAGCAATGGAGCCGCAAACACCCACACATGCGCACACACACACACGCACACACACACACGCACACACACACACAATCACTATAAATAAAGACTGCTTTGCTGTTCATATACCTTCAGTCATTTTCATAATGCATTTGTCTTGAAAGTAAAAATCTGTCAACAGTAACATTGTCAACATTATCATACTAAATAATTAATGTTTTGATACCACATACACATACAGTACTGATATCACATACTGATATAAGTCTCAAGTCAGACACTCCAGTTCTCAATCGTTGCATTTCAGGTTTTAAACTTTGGGTTTGGAGTCCTAAACAAGCACTGATGTGTTCTGGACCAAATGTAATGCCATCATAAACACCAAAGGAGTAATTTCTTTACTTTGTAATACATACAAGTATGTACTACTTTCAGACTTACTCCATGGTAAGAGCACAATTCATCCCAGGAATTACATTATATTCATACAAATCTGCAGAGCCATTGTTCAGCATCAGTGCAGGAAATAGTGTACCATTTGTGTAGCAAACCAGAAAGTAAGAAGGTGAAGACCGGGGTGGTGGATGGATGTGTTACACATCTGTAATCTTAACAATGCATAAACTTTGCCATAATCACTATGTTTCCTCAAACGTAACCATCCTGTAGTTGCAAGGGGCAGATATTGAAGAAAGATATCATTTTTAAAACATTGGCATTTGACCTTAAGAAACATTGTCACTGAATGTACTTTAATAAACATATTTATTAAAGTATATTTATGCATTTTTTTGTCATTGACCTTATTTATATTCCTTGGAATGTTCATTGTTACATAGTCACAGTGACTAAATTTAAACACTTTTTTATACTTTGACATATTAACATACATCCATTATACTACATTGCAGCTGCCAAAGGAGGAGGGGGGTGGCGCTACCATGCCTGAGGGATTATTATGTAGCAGCACAATTAAGGCCATTGATTCTTTGGTGTAATCCTAAATATGATACCAACTGGATTATTTTTTATCAATTTTATCAATTATCAATAACAGGTAGACCCATACAATCTTTGTTGGGCTGTCCATCTGTTATCAAAGACTCGCTTGATATCCAGAATTAATGGGTTTGTTTTTCTTTAGGTATATGGTTAGACTTTGTGATGAAGTTTCAGCTCCAGAAAGAGATGAAATTACTTAGGAGTCTAGCACATGACCCAAATTTTAAACCAGCATCCCAAGATTTAAGATATAGACAATGGATAAGGCATGGCATCACATTGTATTCTTCTTTAGTAAAGGATGGGGAATTAGTAAATTTCCAGTTTATGTACGGAAAATATGGTCTAGAGAGACAAGATTTTTATAGATACTTACAAATGCGGCATTATTATTAAAAGAGGTGAAGGGGCCGAACAAGGGAGAACCCTCTGAGGTTACACAGATGTTTATTAAAGCACACAACTCAGAATCCTCCAGATGGATAATTGGGGACCTGTATCTAAATATATTATTGATGAAGAACAACTCAACAGACTACATAAAGCAAAAGTGGGAAAGAGAACTGGATATTGAAATCTGTCCAAAGGAATGGACTCTCATTATCCACACCAAGATGACTACTACAAACTCACAAAGTTGGAGAGACTTTTGCTGGAAGAACTGTGTGAGGTTTTTCTTAACCCCAAAAATAAAATCAAAACAAACTGGACTTCAGAACCAGTGTTGGACACAATGTGGGCACTTAATTGCAGATCACACTCACATCTTTTGGTCTTGTCCCATCTTACAGCCTTTTTGGACTGATGTTCAAGCCGCCATCAAGAGTATATTAGGATTTGATACTGAGTTCACTTCTCACTCTCTCTCTCTACTTTAAGTAAGTAAAGTATTTGCTAAAAATTTTCATAGCAGCGAGCAAGAAGGTTATTACAAGACGCTGGCTTCTTAAAGAACCTCCCACCCTGAACCAACAGTTATTGTAAACAGCACATACAATATGGCACGTATGACATTCAGTTTAAGATTACAGAAAGAAAAGGGAGAAGAGTTGTGGGCTAAATGGAATATATATTTGACTAACGAAGAGTCTGACAACTGAAACTATAGTAAATGTAATTGTGAAACATAAAGTTGAATGTGAATGAAAGTGTACCATTCTGTGAATAAGATCTCCTATGTATATCATCCAATGTAACTGAGTGACCTCATGTTTATTGTGTTATAAAACAGAAAAAATAAACATACATACATTAATGTCAAGAAAACATTTTTTGCTTTTGTAAAACATGGAAAAAAATCCAGTGATCTTAGAACTAAAGAAAGATGTAGAGTGATTTACATGGATTAAAGCTTTTTCTCATAGGCTTTCCTACACTAATAGTACTAAAGACAGAACAAATACTTGTGCTTTGTCGAGTATCATGAGCATGATTGTGCGGCAGGGTTTCAGTAGCTCTCATGATTCATTAGAATTAAAATAGTGATTTTCAATAGCTTTTAAATATCTGTATAGTGTCACAACCATAGGTTGTCATTTGTTGTTTTCAATTTGTTGCCATTCTCAAGAGGGCGGGGCTTATGCAATATGAACCAGCTGGAGGGCAGATGTCCTTTTCGTTGAGACCGTGATGGACATGTATGATAACTCTTATCCCTGATGTATTTTGATATTTTGATTTTGGTGTAGTTTCTGAGACAGACGAAAACTAAACAGAAATATTGTTTGTTAACCTGAATGAACTGAAACCAATTGAACTCAGTGCACAGTTGCCAAAATGACTGACGTGGACCTGAACAGGCTGTCCCAGCCACACAATTGTCCAACGAGTGAAGAAACAATGGAAAGCTAGCCGAGCATCTTCAGTGGCAACCGAGGCATTCAGATATGTTCTGGCCTGGTTGTAGCTGGTACAGCCATAAGGCTCAGTAGTGATTAAATCCCAGAGACCTAAATCCAAGTCATTTACTACCTGTGCTGTGACAATAAAATAAATTCAAGAATCCCACCAAACCTTTACACTCCATATCCTATTTATACATACATGTCATAAAAATACTGCAGCTTTGTGTGATATTCAAGTTGTGGCTTTACATTTTTTGTATGAATGAGGTTGTAGCAGGCACCATTATCAAGCATTCCTGCTTAGGCTTGATTTATATAATGGTGCCTGCTACAACCTCCTTCATTCTTATGATGAAGACAAATTGAAAGCATGTAACATGGGAGATTTCTATGTGCACTCCATGTATTTCCATCCTTTTTCACTGCATTTGCAGATCAGTTGCTATAGCAACCCAAGCAGAGGAAGACTAGTGTTTAATTGATCCACTAATGCATTTAGCTGCACACTCACCACTAAGTTGCCTTTGTTTCCAGGTCACATTTTAGGAACAGGCATTTACATAAAAGCATTTGCTGCTGCCATCATTATCAGCAGTTTTTACTTTTTGTCCTTTGGCAACAAATGTGGTGTAAACACTGACTATTAAATGCTACAATATTGCCTCATCAGGGAATTATTATAATACTAATGCTGGTGGGAAACATAATAAATTTGGCAGGCCCTTTCTCCAAACAGTGAGTAATATGGGGAATGCTAATTAATAGTTGCATTACAAACAAAAGCAATCCCCAGGACTCATTCACCATTAGACCACTATATCTATTATGTATTTTTTAACATATCAAGTGCATGGTACAAAAACATCTGAAAGTAAGCCACAGAATGGGAAGCTGACAAAATTCTAAAAAATCCTTTCACTCTGCTTGATGACCCAAGTCTGGATTTCAGTGCAATGTTTAAGATTCTTATGTTGGCCTAAATGCTGTTTTGTTTTGTTATTTACCTCAGCATTAAATATATTCACAGAGATCTCTGAGGTTTTTCAGCCTGAAAGTGATCAGAATGAAAGCACTGAAAATCTGCAGAGAATATTGGTAAATTCAGCTTAAAAATATCAGTATCAGCCCTAAAGAACCTACCAGCGAATGCATTTTGCAATAAACATAATGCAACCAGAAATCACATTTTGTATCAACATAATGACAACACTTTAATGAACAAAGTTTTGTGCTTTGTACACCCATCCTCTACAACATAAACATAAACCAGCCAATTAAGTTTCCTCTAAAACGTATTTGGTAAAACTATTTAGTAGTATATCAACATAATTTCTAGGTCAGCCATTTCTTAGATAACACTGTGGTTTAAAACCAACACAAATATCAGTCTCTGTTCTCCGTTAAAAATTGTGTAATTAAAAATTAAATATACAACCCTGTATGATTTGTGAGAGCATGTCATTTTTTTCAAGCCCCAACAATATTTCTGCAAAGATTCTCAAATAATGTTTGCAAATTTTACCCATCAGCACACATGTCATCATAAAACAATCAAATTCAGAACTACTGTTACATCAAATCAATCCACTATCTCGGCAAATATTGCAAATATTGGTACAATGTACAATGACAATGATGGAACAAGCTACACCAGTACTAAACTCTTTGTAACTTTTTACCTAACCAGAACCATCTGGGACCTGATATCTCAAACCAGTACCAGTACTTGGCTTAGGAATTAGCACCACCTGCTAGACTTGATTTCAGAGCAAAAAAGATTCTTAAGAACATTCAATTTCCTGGCTAGCTGTCTACACGGGTTATTCGCTACTGACTTGTACCACCACTCTCAAATGTATCTACCAGTATAAATATATTTTTTTTAAATTGTGGCTAAAAATAATTATCTCCAAACTCCACAAGATCCTGGAAGGACTGGTTGCTTTCTCTCCTCCAGTCAAATGTTTGATGCCTCCCTCCGAGTCTAAGACCCCTTTTTCCGGTTCAACTGCTTGTTAATTTGCCTGTAATTCACATCACTCTATCAGCCTGCCAGGATTATGTCCTTCTCTTTATCAATGGCTGGGACTGCTTTGTGTGTCTTCATCCCATGGGATGAAGAGGCCTCAGCCATTACCCTACTATTGTTAGGTTGGGATCTGTGATAATATTGTGGCAGCATAACACAGTTGTAACAGAAAGTTGTTGAACTACATACCATTGTAATAATATTTATATATATAACATTAGAATAAAACATGCGGCGGAATCTGAAATATATGGCATGTGAGTTTCTGGTAAATAGTTTTTTACTGTGATAAAATACCAGAATTTGGAGCAGCTCCCTCTGAAGCTGAAGGTAAAGCAGTAAGCCACAAGGTGAGGTAACATGCTGTGGATGTATTTGCCCCATGTCACTTGGAGCCAAAAGACTGTGTGTGCACGATGTGACCAAATCTCACCAGCCATTACTGCAATTTGGAGAAAATTGATGGCATCACAGAGGCAGGCCTGTGAAAAGCAGAAAAGTGCAAGGCCGAGTAATTCTCCTCAAAAACAGGACAGCATGAGCAGGTAAGTGTGTGGTGCTTTACAAGTCCCCAGCAGATTCCAGTGTATACAGTAAGACATGAAGGGTAATTATTAATTATCCCCGACAGTAATGCTGGAATAGATAATTATGTGACAAACATGACATCTTCAATCTTGCCACTAAGTGATGAATGTCATGAGGAGACTGCAATTATGTCATCTCATTCATACGGGAGTATGGTAATTGCAAAATTAAAAGCACTTCAGCTAATTTTGGCTTATTCCTCAGAGTCTAGTCTTGAATGTAGACTTGTAATCACTGAAGCACAGAGGAAAAATAGACCGCTGTGCATAGTTTAGGTGGAAAATAATCAAGCATTTTATCATCCCTGGGATAGAACCACCAGAGGCACAGTGCTGACAGTAATGATTCAAATGTATAATGTAAATCAGCATGAAAAATGCCTTAAAGGATTAAGAGGTGCAGCTGTAAGTATATACCTTGCTAGATATCACTGCCAAATGGATGGCCCTTGAGTCCCTTGATGTTGCATCAAGATGGTGCAAGCAGGGTGGGGTGTGGGTTGGTGCCATAACAGAGGCATGGCCTATTGCCAGAACACTATAATACTACAACAACTCACCATTTAAAAATGTTTGAAAGAGGGCTGTCACTTTTCCCTTTCTATTGTTACAGCTGCTTTTTCAACAGGGGTGTTTCCAGGATTTGAGGACGTTAGGGGGCTTAGCCAGGACCTCTATAAGAAGTCGTCCCCGGAAATATTTTGATGCTTTTGTATGCACTATGGCACCTCATTTACATTCAAAGTACTTGTCTTAGTCATTGAAAAAATTAAATGTGTACCTCAAAAACTGTCCAGATTAATTATGAATTGTGATGTTAAAAATATTAGTAGCCTAGTTGTTAGTATTTAGTATCAGTATTGAGTAGAAACAGAATACTTCACAGCTGCCATCATTAAACATATTGACTACAGTTGGAAAAACAGTTAAATGTATTTATGTTAACATAAGTTTACTGGAATATTAAAAGGGTTTTCTTTCACACACACACACACACACACACACACACACACACACTAATTCTAACCTTGTTAATCACATATAAAAATATTTGCATAGCTCTAGTTTAATGAAAACCGGATTTATTTGCATTCACTTTTTTTGTAAGTTCCATTAAGGTTTGCACAATATTTGGAAGGAAACATAGCTAATGGCTGTGAGAATAGGTTAACTATTTGTCTGAGCCTTGAAAAGAAAAAAAACAAATTCCTAAGGGCTTGATCAGCAGCATTGCAGAGGTAGAAGCATTGGAATAGTGTGGATCAAGACTTGAAACTGGGCACTTCACAGCCATTTATTAGGTGCAATTACATCCCAGCAACCCATGGTTAAGCTGATCACATGTTTTGTAAGTGCCCCACTCTTGTTGACTTCCCTTAAATGTCTATTTTTGGCAATTAGTTTCAAATCAAAAGAATCAATGAAAAGGAGCATCCATCTAGCCACCAGTCCAGGACATAAAATCAATAGCTTTTAAAATAGTTGTGAAAGCCAACCTCAAAAAAGACTATTTACATTCCATACTCTTCTATCTCGGTGAAAGTGTGACAGTCAAAAAAGCCAGCTATATATATATATATATATATATATAAATGCCTCATGTTATGCTTCTTTGGTTTTGCCCAAAGAGCATTTCATGGCACTGAGATGTCAGCATTAAGGGAAAGGCTTGAATTGATTGTGCATTGAGGTGCAAGTGACAGAAGTTAAATGTATCCGCTGGAAGGTGTCTGTGATAGCTGCATCCCACTACCATTTTGTCATGCTGTTGTCATGGTGCACGGTCCAACTCCAGAGGCCGGCAGGTGCTACTGAGTGTCTTCAGGGTCCTGATTTAACCAGTCATGTGGCTTTTTTCCAGGTTGTAGGGGCACATGGGATCCCCTGAATGAAGGGTCCCAGGCTGATTGCTGGTTACTGGGCTTTGATTGGTTCTGCTTTGCTCCCCACAATGGGACTAAATTCATGGGACGGCGTGTAACAGAGAGGGATTGACCATATTGTCCAGAGGACAGTAACAGGAAGAATGAGGGCTTGTGATTTGTAGTTAACAGAGAACTTGCCGTGATTGTAGTGACTTCAGGATTCTTCTCTTGTCCCCAGGCAATACGTTTAGGATTTTTTTTTCATGTTCTTATCTCTAATGTTCTTTCTCCCTCTCTTTGTCTTTCCCACTCTCAGACTGACTGAAAATGCACTACTTAATTCATTCATACTATTATTCCATTTTTATGAATTTTGCCATTATTCCATTTTTATTAATCAGCTGGAATAATGGTTACACCTCAAATTTCCTCTTAAGTGACTTTCCTGTTTTTCAAATGGTCTAGTAATATCTCACTGTATTATCTTGTTCATTTCATGAAAGTTATAAAATGTGTTATTGAGTGAAAATTCAAGCCTACAGTAACGTATGTATTTGTTAGAGCTGCACATGGAAACATTCTAGATGTCTTTTCAATCATTTTTTTACCAGGTTTTTCCAAAACTCTGCCTGACATATTTGTTGCCTTGGACCTTGTTAAGCAGTCACTGAAATTATTATTCTCCCTCTGGGGACGATGAATATTCATAAAAAAGTTTTGTACCAGTTTGGATCAGCACAGTTTCAGATCAGCACTTTAACCCCTCACCAGGACGCCCAAGTAAACTGTAAATTAAAAAATAGGGGAGAGTGGTATCTCTTCACACTGGTTAAAGGACCAGTATATAGGATTTCGGGGGATCTACTGGCAGAAATGGAATGTAATACAGTATTCATAATTATGTTTTCATTAGAGTATAATCACCTGACACTGAGAATCATTGTGTTTTTGTTAGCTTAGAATGAGCCCTTCATATCTATATAGGGAGCGGGTCCTCTTCCATGGAGCCCGCCATGTTGCACCGCCATGTTTCTACAGTAGCCCGGAATGGACAAACCAAACACTGGCTGGAGAGGGGCTTTCGGGTTGTTACGTTGAAGTGGCAGCCACTGTAGAGTGTCCTACATGCTTGGAAAGGGAAGGGTATTCAGTTGGTTGCAGTCTGCAACCTCACCGCTAGACGCCACTAAATCCTACACACTGATCATGGTCCTGGTTGACATAAACCCACGCTGACTGTTGGTTGACCTAGTTCCAGACCCCTGAATCACTTCCCACATCTCCAATGTGTTCAGTGATTCAAACATTTCTGGAGTTGGGCTCATTGACGACTGTTTGCCCTGTTGGAGCAACAGTTTACCAATGAGAGCTTTGAGGCAGGATTACCTAGCTACATCCACAAAGAATAGTGACAGAAAAATGGCCAGAAAAATGGCGGCAAGCATGACAAGATGGATACAGTTGTACAGGTTGTTGAAAGTCGACTTAATTAACTTCTTAAACCGCTTCAATGATGTTGGCGGGATGGATAAATCACTCACTCCTGATGGTTAGGGTAAAACATAACAAGATAGCCTCCCCTCCTAAACAGTAAACTGCTGGAGCACAGTAAACAGGATGTCAGACTGAAAGTATGCAGTGAAACCAAATTGCAATTTAGCCTGATTATCAGACTAACTGTTAGTAGGAGACTGCGCTCCTGATTGCCTGCCTGTCTATCTGTCTCTCTCTCTCCTCTCTGTCTCTCCTCTCTCTCTGTCTCGCTCTCTCAACCCAACCGGTCAAGGCAGATGGCCGCCCACCTAGAGCCCAGTTCTGCTCGAGGTTTCTGCCTCTTAAAAGGAAGTTTTTCCTTGCCACTGTCGCCAAGTGCTTGCTCATGGTGGGAATTGTTGGGTCTCTGTAAATAACATTATTAAGAGTACGGTCTAGACCTGCTCTATATGTAAAGTGTCATGAGATGACTTTTGTTGTGATTTGGCGCTATATAAATAAAATTGAATTGAATGTGAACAGTGGTCTACAGAGTGAAAATCAAACACGTAGTATGCCCAACCATCCACCTCGAGTTTCTCCTGACAAATTGCTAATATTGCATTTGTTTCTTCTATTCTCTCAATATGTTCATTTGTTGTATTTTGACAGAAATGTACTTGAATCTAAGACTATCTGGGATTCAGCATTTGATTATAGTACTACCGATTCTGCAAAAGAAGCTGGAGATGAGGAATTCATTTTGTAATAATGTGTCTTTGCTCTCTTGTTATCGAACCCAGGTTACAGAGGGCTAAACACATTCACATGGAAAATGCTGATTTTCCAAGCCACTTTTCAAGCAGTGAAGGAATTAGTGCTCTTAAGATGACATTGAATGAACTACCTTTCCAATTTCCTCTACCTTCTAGAGAAAAATGAAGTTAATTAATTTGTTGGGAAAACATAGTAGTAAAATCTATGGCACACGATGCCAAGCTCAATTTATCTCCTCCCTGTGCTTGCTTGTGAGGACTACATTAAAGCACGTCGTTCATAGTACAGGAAGAGACCACAATTACACTCTTGCTCGCATGCAGGAGCTGAAGAATCATTTGAGGCTGCGTGATACATCTCAACCAGACGTGAGGCGCAATCTTTTTTAATCAAACATCATATTTTGGAGGGACAGGAAAAGGATTTGTGAAATGCAAAATAGGATTGTGACTGTTTTTTTCCCCCTCTCGCCACGCCTTTCCCCTCATGCTCCTTTTAATCAGTACTGATGTCACTCTTTCTACAGGCTGATCACTGCAGTATTTGACAGTTTGTGTCTGTGGAATTAAAT
>NTHP01000746.1:45841-75605 GCA_003416845.1 Oplegnathus fasciatus
TTTTCATGTCATGTCATGTCTTTTCATGTCATGTCTTTTCATGTCACGTCCTATCTTTTCATGTCCTATCTTTTCATATTCTATCTTGTCATGTCATGTCTTTCCATGTCATTTTTTCTTATCAAGTCCTATCTTTTCATATCTATCTTTTAATGTCATGTCTCTTCATGTCTTGTCACGTCTGTTCATGTCATCAGTTGCTGTTTTTCTGTGTCATGACTTCCATATTTTAGTGTTGTGTAATTTCTTTCGGTGTGGTTCTGGTGCCATGACTTGTGTTGTTTTTTCTGTGTGTGTGATTTCATGTCATTTATTTCCATGCAATTTCATGTCATGTCTTGCCATTTTGTGGCATTTCATATCCTGTTTTGTTATGTTGTGTGTGTCACTTCATGTGATGTCATGTAATTTCATGTCATGTTGTTTTTATGCGTTGTATTGTCTCATATCATGTTATGTTGCATTGTTTTGTGTCTTGTCTGCACTGAAGAACATTCACAGCTTCTAAACGAGGAGACATTTAGTGAACATTAGATTGATCTGCTTCTCAGACTGGGTGGAGATGGTCACACACACACACACACACACACACACACACACACACACACACACACACACTAACACTCAGATCTAATGAGACAAACACATTGACAACAAAGCACAGCTCATTCCCAGAAGACTGAAGCTCCAACAGGAAAATGCACTGTCAGGCCGAGAGAAACAGAGAGAGGAGGAAGATGTTTGACAGAAGAAAAGACATGAAAAGATGGTGGATGAAAAAGTGATGATAGAGATGTACATCCAGAGAAGCGAGAGAAAGATAGGAGGGGGAAAAAATGATGACAAACAGCCAGAGAGAGGGAGGGGAGAGAGACACGAGCTGAAATATCGGTAGGTAAACAAAACGAAAACACCAACAAACAGACAGATAAACTCACCTTTCTCTCTCTCTCTCTCTGACGGTTGTCATGGCACGTCACCCTCTCTCTCTCTCTGCCTCCACCACCAGCCAGTTAGCGAGGACCGCGACTCCCAGGGTTCCACGGGGCTTCGCTCCAGGCCAGGCAACAGACTGAGCTGCGGTTAGAGGATTGTGGGCGCTGTAGTTTCCTCTCGCAGGACTCTCAGGCTCGTTTCTCGGCCGGCTGAAGGCTGACAGGAGGCAGAGCGAGCGAATGCTGGCTCACCGCTACTCAGCAGAATACTGCAGCCTCCATCTGAAACAGCAGCACCAAGGACAGCTGAGACAGACTGAGAGAGGAGGAGGAGGAGGAGGAGGAGGAGGGATGATGAAAGAGGAAGGGAGGGGGTGAATATGTGGGGAGGAGAGAAAGAGGATTGGATAAAGGAGAGAGAGAGAGCAAGGGAAATAAAAGAACAACAAGAGAGGCAAAGAGTGATGAAGAAAATAAAAATGTAAAAATGAGGATAAAAAGAAAAATAATGAGATATATGAATTTTAATGAATGATAACGAATTATAAAAATACCAAGAGTGACTACAGAAATAAATAAAAATATAAAAGTAAGACACATAATACACATTGTAAACAAACAAATAAACAAGAAAATAAATTATGATTAAGAAAAAGGATTTTGAAAAAGATGGAAAAAANAAAAAATTTGAGGAGAAGCAGAGACATGAGGGACACTGAACAAAAATATAAACGCAACACTTTTGTTTTCGCTCCCATTTTTCATGCGCTGAAATAAAAAATCTGAGACTTTTTCTACACACACAATATTTATATTTTTCTCAAATTTTTTTCACAAATGTGTTTAAATCTGTGTTAGTGAGCACTTCTCCTTTGCCAAGATAATCCATCCACCTGACAGGTGTGGCATATCATGATGCTGATTAAACGGTATGATTAGTACACAGGTGTGGTCACAATAAAAGGCCACTCTAAAATGTGCAGTTTTATCACACACCACAAAGCCACAGATGTCGCAAGTTTTGAGGAAGCGTGCAGTCGGCATGCTGACTGCAGGAATGTCCACCAGAGCTGCTGGCCGTGAATTGAATGTTCATGTCACTACCATAAGCTGTCTCCAATGTTGTTTCTGAGAATTTGGCAGTACATCCAACCAGCCTCACAACCGCAGACCATGTGTAACCACACCAGCCCAGGACCTCCACATCCGGCTTCTTCACCTGCAAGATCGTCTGAGACCAGCCATCTGGACACCTGAGGCAACAGTTGGTTTGCACAACCCAAGAATTTCTGCACAAACTCTCAGAAACCATCTCAAAGAAGCTCACCTGCATGCTCATCGTCCTCACCAGGGTCTTGATGAATCCTGGTTTCCACTGCACCGGGCAGATGGCAGACATCATGTATGACGTCGTGTAGGTGAGCGGTTTGCTAATGCCAATGTTGTGAACAGAGTGCCCCGTGGTGGCGGTGGGGTTATGGTATGGGCAGGCATAAGCACGGACAACGAACACAGGTGCATTTTATTGATGGAAATCTGAATGCACAGAGATAACGTGACGAGATCCTGAGGCCCATTGTCGTGCCATTCATCTGCCACCATCACCTCATGTTGCAGCATGATAATGCACGGCCCCATGTTGCAAGGATCTGCACACAATTCCTGGAAGCTGAAAACATCCCAGTTCTTGCACGGCCTGCATACTCGCCAGACATGTCACCTATTGAGCATGTTTGGGATGCTCTGGATTGGTGTGTACGACAGCGTGTTCCAGTTCCTGCCAATATCCAGTAACTTGGCACTGC
This sequence comes from Oplegnathus fasciatus, assembly GCA_003416845.1. NCBI lineage: Eukaryota > Metazoa > Chordata > Actinopteri > Centrarchiformes > Oplegnathidae > Oplegnathus > Oplegnathus fasciatus. Next base: position 48,582 of record NTHP01000746.1, read on the forward strand.
CATTGAAGAGAAGTGGGCTGCCATTCCACAGACCACAATCAACAACCTGATCAACTCTATGTGAAGGAGATGTGTCGCACCCCCGAGATAAAAGCGGCTGTGTTAAAGGCATACGAGTTGGTCCCGAAGCTTATCGGCAGAAGTTCAGAAATTGGGTGAAGACTGGTAAACAAACGAATGTAGAGTTTGTCCGTGATTTGAATTTCCATTTTCACCGTTGCTGCACAGCTGCTGAAGTTGATTCTTTTCTGGGTCTGAGCTGATCGTGTTGGAGCAGTTTAAAAATGCTATCCCTCAACGCATTGCTATTTATGTAAATGAACAGAAGCCCTCTACCATGGTGAAAGCAGCTGAATTGGCTGAACCTATGAGAGAGAACCTATGACAGCGTCCTATGCTACTTCTTTTGGCCTTGGTTAAAGCACAATGTCTCCAAATATGTTAAGTCCTGTCACATATGCCAGCTCATTGGTAAACCGAGTGAGGTTATTAAACCTGCTCCTCTCGGTCCCATCCCAGCCATTAGCCAACCCTTTGAGCATTTGATCGTAGACTGTGTAGGACCGTTGCCTCCATCTAAGTCCAGTTGTGCGTACATGCTAACTGTGATGTGCCAAACTACGAGATATCCTGCAGCGTTTCCCTTGGGCTCTATCTCAGTGAAGCCAGTAGTTAGGGCTCTAACTCAGTTCATCTCCACTTTTGGTATTTCACGTGTGATTCAAAGTGATCAGGGTTCTAACTTTACTTCCCATATGTTTAAGCAGATTCCGCAGCAGCTGGGGGTGAAGCATAACCATGTGTTGGCGTACCATGTGCAGGTCCATGTTGCATGTGTATGGTATGGAGATGGGGAAGGACTGGGAGGAGGGGCTGCCATGTGTTGGTGGCCAGGGGAGTCATCCAGGAAAGTACGGGGTTTAGCCCCAATGATTTGGTTTTTGGTCCGTCAGCCATCAGCCATTTGGTTAAGAGTTAGCCACCTAAAAACTTAATGGACTATGTTAACGGGTTTTGCCAACGCCTGTATGTGGCTGGGGAGGTGGCGAGGAAAAATTTGGAGGGTGCTCAAGCTACTCAGAAAAAACTGAAAGACCGTCGGGCTGAGCGCCGTCAATTTAGCCCAGGGGATCAGGTGTTAGCGCTTATGCCACTTCAGGTCTCTGCGTTTTAGGCGAGGTTCGCTGGCCCATACACTATTGAGAGGCAGGTTTCAGATCAAAACTATTTGATCGCTACTCCAAATCGGAGGAAGTCGTCTCAACTGTGTCATATCAACTTGCTTAAGCCATACTATGGTTGTGGCTCTGCTGGGGCGAGTGACTCCGTGGTCCAGAAAGTGAATGTCGGCCCAACATTGATGGTTGATTCTGTGTTTTCAGATCTTGATGTCCCAGAGACAGGGTTGGACAGTGAGAGGGACGTTGTAGCACGAATGATCCTGCCACGTGACTTATTAAAGGGGTACTGGCAGGTTCGTCTGACAGTGTGTGCATAGGAAATTTTCAGGGGAATATTCAGGTGGACGTTATTATCGTCACTCCCCAATCCCCGCTGTGTTGAGCTGGGTGTTTCCCTGTTGGGAGTGATGAGGTCAGAGCCTGAATATTAATCCTTACATATTGGATTTTTGGGTTTTATTTTGTTTGCAGTATTAGTCCAGCTAATAAGACAATGTTAAAAGTAGGTTAAAACAGGTTAAACAGGGCAAATCTCATAAGCACTGTGTCCCCCAGAATCCGCCTGTAGGTTTAGTCTGCGTTCCCTGAGAGGGGGAGTTATTGTTGTCACTCCCCACTCTCTGCTGTGCTGTGTGGGAGTGACGGACGTTCAATCCTTGACGTTAAACATCAAATATGTACAACTTGTGCTTTACATATTTGTGACTTGGCTGACTAAAATACAGTAATAATACTTTTTCAGTGTAGAGTCCATAAAAGGAAGATAGATGTTTTCTTTTTAAGTCTTGTGCTCAGAATAATAAGGTGATACAGAATAATAATGTAATATAGACATAAACAATCATGAAGAGAGTAATGTTCTTCAGTATTCTCTTTTCAAGCAAACCTTAGTAAAACTGTAGTAAAAGTATCACACAGTAATTGTAGGTACGTGGAGAAACGAGGCAGATTGTATTTTGAGATTTTCCATTGAAAATTAAAGCACAAATCTTTCTTCAGGAACGTTTTGCAATATTTACTTGTTCAATAAAGATTGTGACAGCAGTGTTGGTCCAGATACCACTGAAGGGACTTTGTTTTTTCAACAGTCCGGAAAAATATGCCAAAAAACATAAAAACAAACAGAACAGGCCATGGTCAGTCCATCTCTGTACAAACTGTGTGTTTCAATGATTTTCCAAGTTAAACCAAATTCTGAAAATTGGATTAAAAATGCAGAAATTGAGTTGAGTACATAGAAATCCACAACAATATCACACACTGTAATTGTACGTATGTTGAGAAAAGAGGCAGATAGTAATAACCATTGCTGATACACGTGTTTAGCTGCAGATTCATTTATTTGTATGTGTCACAATAATATTTTTTGATAGCTGTTTTCAAAAACAGGTTACAAAGTTTTTCACAAAAGACAGATACCAAGATAAAGATAAAGAATATATGTATTAAAAACTGGAGACTGGATATGCACAGGATCAGAAGTTTAATGTCACATCTGGTTCGGAGGGTTACTGTAAATAAAGATTGTGACAGTGGTATTGGTCCAGATACCACTTACAGGACTTCCAGAAAAATGTGCCTAAAAACAAACCTTAACAAACAGAACAGGCCAAGGTTAGTCCATCTCTGTACAAACTATGTTTTGTTGATTTTCCACGTTAAAAGCAAATGTTTAATACTGATGCCTCTATATGACCTACATAAGCAAATGAGACCAACAGCAAGAAGATTGGCTATTTCTATTAGTTTCTAATAGTCATTCTTAGTGCCTGCCACCAGGTCAGGATTTTTCCACGAAATCAGATGAAACGGCGCTGGGGTTTGCTCTGGCTGAATTCCAGTTGCTTCAGCTGCTAACTGAAGGTCCATCTCCAGAGCTGACCTACGGTTAGGTGAAACACTAGTGCTTTTGTCCACAGGGACCTCCAAAATCCAAAATGAAAAGTACCACAGAGCTGCTTTAAACCAAATTCTGAAAACTGAAAATTGGATTAATGAGTTAACTTCTTTTTACATAGAAATCCACAACAGTATCACACACTGTAATTGCACGCATGTTGAGAAAAGAGGCAGATAGTAATAACCATTGCTGATACACGTGTTTAGCACTTATTCACTTATTTGTACATACGTCACAATAATAAACATTTTTTTTATAGCTCTTTTCAAAAACAGGTTACAAAGTTTTTCACAAAAGACAGATGCCAAGATAAAGAATATATGTATTAAAAAGGGAGACTGGATATGCACAGGATCAGAAGTTTAATGTCACACCTGGTTCGGACGATTACCGTAAATAAAAGTTGTGTAAGTGGTATTGGTCCAGGTGGAACCACTGAGGGGACATTGGCTTTTTCAACAGACCAAAGTATCACTCCCTCCGCTAATTGGCAAAATGGTAACTACTGAGTGCCAAAGTAAACACTGTTCACATGTAGTGTCTTTATAAAGCAGCAGCCTGAAACAGAGTTTATTTTAGTAAAACAGGATCTGATTCCTGCAGCAGCTACTGAGCACAGGTACTTCTTCTTCTATAATAATAATAATAATATTATTATTAATACATCTATCTACCAAATGTTACTCTAAGTAATGTTGGTTCTATATAAAGAGAGAGAGATTAGGCTTGATTTTTTTAAACATATATTCCAAATATATTGTATGAGCTATGTCACTGAGACTATAATTTCCACTTTAGGAATGTGGAACGTGATGTGATTTGAAATGTAATACGATATTAGGAAAATAACAGAAAGGAAATATCAGTAAATGTCAGCTGAAAAAAAATCTTTGCTCAAACTTATATAACATGATGTGAATGATACTGAAATTACAATGACAAAATTAACATTAAAAAAGTTAAAGCAGTTCTTTGTCAAGATAACAAATTGTATGAATATAGAAAATTAGAGAGCAAATTAAAGTTAGAAATATTTACTTGTTCAATAAAGTTTGTCACAGTGGTGCTGGTCCAGGTGGAACCACTGACTTTGGCTTTTTCAATAGTCCAGAAAATGTTCCTAAAAAAAGAAAAACAAACCATACGAAACAGAACAGGCCAACGTTAATCCATCTCTGTACAAACTGTACGTTTCTTTGATTTTCCAAATCAAGCAAAGTTCTGAAAACTGAAAATTGGCATTGAAATTGGCATGATAAAATTTTTTTCTGCAGAAATGTGCTTCTTTTTACGTCAAAATTGAAAAAATGTAGTTAACAAAATCATTTGTAATGTTGTAATGTAATAGTGTTGTTGAGTAATTTGTCCAGGGGTGGACGAAACATACAAATAAACAAAATGCCTTTAATTAGCATGTTTGTTTCTATGGGACAATTATATGTAGAGATTTACACACCAGGATTCCCATCATGCTTTAAGTGATATATATAATGTTGTCATGGAGATGTTAGCCTATATTTCTTTACATTTTGGTGAATCTGACTCATGAAAAGTTCTGCTGCTCCTGTAATCTTGGATAAAGACAGTAACCTGGATTACATTTGATACTCTAGAAAACATCTAAACATGATGATTGTTGGGGGAAAGTCTTGAAAGGAAAATTCAGTTTTATTTCAACCAGGTGTATTTTATTTCATAAATATGTCTGTTATCATGTTTAAGTTATCATTATCCATAGAGCTACAATGGACACATTTATGGGAAATATGCCACACTAAAATATACCTGAATCTTTTTAAAGTTTTAGGATCTTTTATCTTATGTTGGGCTCTTGAATGCAGAGGTGTCAAAAATCTGGTAGGGCACGTGCCCCACCAGATTTTTGATATCTGGATTTTTGATATTTTTATTTTATTTTATTTTATTACTATTATTTATTATAATATGTAGTTATTATCATTTTATATTATGAGTCAAACGTATTCCTTTAATTATGTCATAGATCATAGCTCAAAAAGTCACACACCCCCTTTCCCTATGATACTGGTTTCTTCCAAAAGTTGCAGGTAGGCATGCACTCAGCACTCTGTTGCACATCAGTACTGGAGGAGATGTAGGCAGCTTAACGGTGTGTTGCTGAAATGGTTAGTAGAGCATCAATACCGTTTTTCAAACGTGTGAAAATGAAATGCAAGTTACACACTTACATACATTTTTGTTCAGTGTAAGTTAGTCATGACTTGTGATATCATAGCATCCTATTTAATATTGGTAAAGGAGAACTGTTTTTACCCCCACTATCACCGGTTATAGTTAAACACACTGAAGTCCATTTGATATCTCCAGGTCAAGATGCAGGAAAATCTCGTTATTCTTTAAAAAAAACCACAGACAGTCCTGTCCTCAGTCAGGAGGCTGATAGAGGTGAGATTTATAGTGATTTAGGCTGTTTTTCCTTCATGGAAATGTATGTCGATTTAAAGCTCCAGTAAGTAGGATTTAGTGGCATCTACCGGTGATTTTGCAGATTGCAACCAACCGAATACCCCTGCCCTCATCCCTCCCTTTCAAAGCTGTAGGAGAAACTACGGTGGCCTTCAGGTTCATTTGCGCTGGACATTGGTTTTTACTACATTAAGGTGAGTTTAACTAACTTACTATCAGAACTAAGATGTTATAAATTTTGATTTAACCTTTATTTAACCAGGAGTGAAAAACTCATTGAGATTAAAAATCTCTTTTTAAGAGTGTTCTGGGCAAGACAGGCAGCAGCACTTTAACATTATTATCTTATCTTTACTATCACAATCCAAATAAGATCCAGAACGTTAACTACTCTGATGGAGCGCAGTGGCTGAAAACACGTGTGATCCAGAGATTTGCACGCTGACCGGGGAGCACTCACACCGGCAAACAAGCTATCCAGGCGGTAGTGAGAGTTGCCACTGACGCCCTCACGAGGAGGAGGCGGAGGAGAGTGCATTTAGAGATGTTTCTGGTGGAGAGGCATGTAGTTCCCGTTGCAGCTTGAGTGGCTCATCATCCGACGTGAGCGCTGGGCCACGTTTTCAGCCACTGCGCTCCATCAGAGTAGTTAACGTTCTGGATATGATTTGGATTGTAATATTAAAGATAAGATAATAATGTTAAATGGAACATGATGCTTTGATATTGTGACACACAGACTTTTAAAAGGCAGCCGTTGTTTGAATAGAGGAGACATTGATATTAAATAGATTTTTTTTAATGTTTCAGTATTTTAAATAAAATGTTCACACACTTTTATAAATCACCTCATAACCTGGAGATCTCCAGTAATCACAACTGGACGATATGAAAATAGAAACGATTGCTACCAAACTCAAGCTGCACTTTGGCGTAAAAACGTGAAAGGACCTCTCTAGAGCCAGTTTGTCCATTATGGGCTACTGTAGAAACACGGCAGTGCAACATGGCGGGCTCCGTGGAAGAGGACCCGCTCCCTATGTAGAGATGAAGGGCTCCTTCTAAACTAACGAAAACACAACGATTCTCAGTTTCAGGTGATTACACACGAATGAAAACATAATTATGAATATTATATTCCATTTCTGCCAATAGATCCTCCTTTAATTGAAAGGTTTGTTCCCTCTTTCATATGACCACGTCAGACAGATCAGGCAGTTAAAGTTGCTGATCTGTGTGAAGCAGGTAAAGATAAGTGAATACTGAAAATCCTACACTTGGCTATTATTGCTTCTCCCCCCCTTCTCTCTCTCTCTCTCTCTCTCTAGTTATATCAGTGTGTGTGGGTGTGGTTACAGGTTGTACTTAGGCAGGTGGATATGATGGATCTTTCGAGGAGGCTGGGCAGTTTGGAAAATAGGTTACTACTGCTTAGTCTGAGCTTTTGTTGGCAAACACTGCTATTTGATTTCAGCACAGTCTCATCTGCTTCCTGTGCATTGTGTTTGAAAATACAGCTGTTACCATGTTGGCAGGTTCCTTTCATCTGTGGCTTTATTATTTATGTTCTCTAAATTATTTGCATTGTGAATTTAGTCTTTTTATGTGAATTTATGCCCCTCAACATTTTGGGATGAAGCAGAAAAGATTTAGCTCTTTTTCAAGAAAAGTGGCAGCAGTGTAGAAGCTAGTGTAGAATAAGTGAGTGTCATTTTCAATAACCATCACAGCACAACATGAAAATCTCTGAATAAATATACAGTATTTACCCTGATACAAAGTGGGAGATTACTGAGCTACAAAAACGGATTTAGAGAAGTTTCAAAATAACCCCCCCAAAGTCATATATATATTATGCCCCCAGAATTTTGGCTTGCAACATTTAGAACATTATTTCATGTGCTAAATTTATGTTGTCTGTGTTGCAGTCATGGCGTTCCCTCGGCTTTCTGCCTCAATGCTGTTGGCTTCACTCATCCTTTTTCTCTACTGGACGACCTCCTCAGCTCGCCCACATGACCTCACTTCTTATGACCTCTCACTACCCTACAGGGTGAAGAGAGACAACCCCTTTGAGACCGGAGAGAAAATAAAAGGGACCTTCGACATGGTAAAAGACACTCTGTCTGCATTCAAAGACGTATCAGAGGCGAAAGAATCTACGAGAGACGTCCTGAAGAAGCTCGCCAAATTTGCCAGCGTGGCTCCTGGCTGCGTTGGTGTGCTCTCCTCCGTGGTCAACATGGCCTTGGCCTTCATCCCTCAGGATGATCTGGTGCTGAATGCGGTGAAGAAAGGGTTTGCTGAGGTGAACAGGAAGCTGGACTCTCTCTCCATCCAGATCTCCCACCTGGCAACAGACGTGGAGGGGTTCAACTACGCCAGCGTCTACTCTCAAGACGTGGTCCGCATCCTCAGCGCCTGGAGGAAGTTCAATGAGTATCGTGAGAACAGTGAGTTGGTACAAAGTGAGGAGGAAAAACTGCGACTGGCAGAGATATTCACCAACTACTATGAGTACACAGGAACTGAGGCCAGTGTGGCCAACCTCTACTATTACCTGACGGTCAGCAGCACATCTCTCAGTGGAAACCTCAATGAGCTGCTGAGGAGGAAGTTCAAATGTGACATTCATGAGATCAGCAAATATAACCTCTATTTCAGTAGTTTGCTGTTACAGGGAACAGTGCTAAATGAGGTCTACTGGAATCTGCTCGGTTTGAACCCGTCAAACAAAGAAGCCGAACACGCCAAGATGTTCAAGAACGTCTACACAGCTCAGATAGCAGTTGTGGACTTCTGCATGAACAACACTGAGCAGTACATGAAGGAGGACGTGATGGAGGTCAGCAAAAATATCAGTCCTGACAACAGAACAGCCGTCGCTGAACAGGTGAAAAATTATCTGGATGAGAAGTATGACTGGTACGAGTGGGTGGTGCTGGTGTACATCACAGACAGAGATTATAGATACATCGTGCATGATCTGACCAAGATCTACGTGAACAACATCATCGTCGCTGTGGGCCACATTCTGAAAGCAAAAGAGGTATTTAAGACAGATATTATCGAATCAGCCGCACACTGCTTTCAGACGCCACCAAACTGTCTAATTAAGGATGAACTGTATCAATGCCGTTTTCCTCACCAGTGGGAAAATACATATCCTTTTACAGAATTTGTCAAAGTGACACATGTCGTCTATGAGTCATACTACGCTGAGCTCCCAGAACCATTTCATAAAGTTATCTGTGACTGGATTGGATATACAAGTAAGGTTTCCATGTATTTCTCCAGGAGCTTGCCTGTCTGCAGTAATGTTACATGTCAGAACAATGGACAGTGCAAGAGGTTGCTGGACTCCAATGACCATCTGTGTGAGTGTCAGGATGGTTACTATGGAGACACATGTGAACAAAAAATGGACATATCATGGTTCAAGGATATCACTGCGGCCTATCCTGTACCCACTATGACCACCACTAACGTCAGACTGAAAATGATAGAGTCCAAACTGGAACAGATCTTCACCACCATTGATAACAGATGTCGCGGTTAGTAACAGATATCTGCAGATGGCCGATGGACGACAGCAACGACGACTTCCTGACAAACTAAACACATCAAGTGACTGAGAATGGCAACATGAAGGATGAAATGATAAAACAAAAACAAGTAAAATCCCCTGAAAATCTGCAGATGAAAGTGGAAGCTACTGATCACCAACAATCAGAGTTCTTGATACGACCACCAGATGGCACCAAAGTAAAAGTTTCAGATGGACACAGATTTGTTGTAAAATATTTTCAGTTTGATCACATGTGTGAAAAATCTATACAGAATTACACCAAGACAATTATATTAACTGTGGCTGCACTTTTTAACAAAACTATTAAAAACATTCAATGTCAAGAATCTGTTAATCAGCCTTGATAGCATTCGCTTGTTTTTGTTTATTTTCTTAGTTAATTGATAAAAAATGGTAGATAACAACAATTTTGGTGATTTGGCTACAAACTGCACAATTTGATCAATCATAACAATCAAACTTCACTAAATTGGATGTGTTGAGTGATGATCGTGTCAGCACAGTGTCAGAAAAACATCTTGCTGTCAGTTATGAACTATGAAACTTTTGAGCTTGTGGCGCCCCCTAGAGGCCTCTCTAGATTTTACAGTGAACCCCAGAGCTAGCATGTGAGCATGTGCACCGAATTTTATGACAGCAGCAAAAATCTAACTTTATTTCTGAGAGTTTATGTAACAACTTCAAATGAGAATTTCATATCTAACACAGCTTCTGCCTCAGTCTGTAAACAGCATGTGTGAAGTTTTGGGATGTAATTCGATGACGGGTGAGTGGAGGCCCGTTCATCCAGCTGATCCAGGGTTTCTTCCTCAAACATACATTTCACAAGTTATCAACCAAAATGTGAAAGTTGTTGTTGTAGCGCCACCATGTGATCAGTTGATGTAGTTTTGTTGTCTGAGAAGGAAACGAAGATGTTGAATGAGTTTGTCTGTCTGTCAAAAATTATCCTGAATTATTAAATAATTCCCCCAAAAAGTCAAAAGTGTGTTGCAGTTTGATTCTTAAATATGATGTAATACTTAAAAATCTACAGATGACAGTTTCAGCAGAGCCTAACCTCCTAAACTGGACCGTCTGGGAGGCTGGACTCATCTGGATTTTAAAGACTGACCACTGTTCTGACTTCAGCATTCGACATATACAAATATATAGTATTTTTATATATATATATATATATGTATATGTGTGTGTGTATATATATATATATGTGTGTGTGTGTGTGTGTGTGTATATATATATATATATATATATATATATATATATATATACTGTATATAATATGTCTACATTTTCTTTTTCTTCCTTCACTGGGTGTTTTATTGTCCTGGGTCTATGTTATTGTTTCTGAGAGGTCAGAGGTCACAGGAAGTCAGAAAACAAAAATAAAACAGCTTGAAATGTTTCTTATTGATTCATGTTAGACCTTGGTCGATTAGTAGCTGTTCTGGAGCTTTGGATGATATCACATGAGCTTCCTCAGCAGATGAAGTCTGCCCCGTTGTCATTGGATGTTCAAATTTTCATTTTTTCCAAGCATTTAAACGACTTCTCGTCCGAGTTCAAAAGTTCATTCTTCACCTTGAAAACAGCAGTTGATAAAACAATCTCAGGCCGAAAGATCCAGAACAGCCACTAAAGGGCCTTGAGGTGAGATTATTTTGCTGCTGGTAAAACAAAATGTTAGTCAGGAAGCCTGCCCGCACATTGTGTTGAAAGCATTTACACTCTATAATGTGTTATTAGTTAAATTATTAGAGCTATTATCGGTATTTATATAAAAATAATGGTTCTCTGAATGCATTTATTAGTGTCACAATAAACAGTCAGTGTCACACTCAGTTCACACAGGGAGACTGTTTCTGTTTGTGTTTCTATCAATAACTGCATCTGATCGATTTTTAGCCGCTTTGTTTTTCGGGCTAAACAAATCACTTAATCTGTATTTTAATGTACAATTAATGATGATGCCAGAACTGTGTATAAATAATGAAACAATCACTTTTACCACCTTGAACTGTTCTATAATAATATGTGGAGTGATTATCACCAAAGATTTGCACACCTTTACATGTGTCATTTGTTTTGTATTTTAGGTTTTAGGACAGTTTGAAATGTGAGAAACAAAAAACAAGCAGAAGAAGTCAGAAATCAACCAAAATCAACTTCACAGACTTTTAAACCTGCAGGGAGAGGTTCAGCTGAGCCCAGCAGTTTGTGACAAGAACAAAGATATAATAAAGAATGATGTCAGGATCAGCAGCATTATAACTTGGCATGGTTTGAAAAGTAAGCAGTAGTTTAATGCACCACCCAGCGAGCATGCTCAGTGACCCAAATCAAACACACCACGATGTTGTGTGACCAACAGGTGCATGCTTTTACCTCTGTACTTACCTGTACTGATTGTTGTCACTGTGCCGCTGCAACAACCTGTTTCTTATCTTATTCACTGTTATTGTTTCATTGTCTGAGTTGTGTCTCTTTTCTGGTTCATACTGAAGCTCACTGAGTGCAGCTGCATGAACAGACTGCAAATATTCCTTTTATAGAAAATGAATTTATCGTCGGTTTGTGCTGTGATGTGACGTGTTAATGCACTTTATTTTGAAGCCTAAATCTACTCTTCTACAAATCTACAAAAATAAAATAACCAAAAGAAATATAAGATAAAAAAACCCAATAATATTAAACAGATAAGACAATGTTGGGAATAAAATGGTGCGCTCACATTTCATAAAAAGCTTTTTTAATGCATGTTTACTCTGAGTACATTTTTACACAAGTCATTTTACTTTTACTTGAGTAAAACATTGTAATCACTTTATTTTACGGTACATTAATAAGACGTAACAAGCTTTGTATCAAATTAGACAAAAACTAGAAATATGTTCTTTATTAGACAATAAACAAACACAGTTATACTCTAATTAGACATATAATGCCGTATTAGACCCAAAATAAACTATACTTAGACACTATTAGAAATCAAATACAATATCACATCAGATTCAAAATATGCTACAGTTAGACGCTATTCTACCATAAATTATGCTGTAATTAGACACCACATTTAATGCTGCCAACATGGGCCGCCGATAGTTTAATTAGAAAACACAGGCTGTAATTAGACGAATGTAATGCCACATTATATCGAACACATCCTTTATAATAATCAGACAAAACACTGAGAGTGGCCTTTATTTAGCAGAGTTTCACTTTCTTACAGGGTCATTTGTTGCTCATTAGAAGAAAACTACCATAAAGTCAAAACACATCTGGTCACATCTGGTCACTGCTTCACGTCCTTCGTAGCCTGGATGTTCTCCAGAGTCCGGTGGAGTAACACACTATTTAATGCTATGTTGCTGACCGACCCCGGTAACATTAGGCTATGGAAGCTGCCGGGACACTGCATCTTTATTTCCCACTATTGGACCCTTATTAGACTTTCTTAGAAGGTAACTTGAGGGTAAAACAAATCATTGCACAACATCTCCTGCAGCACTTTATTTTGGAAATCAGGAAATCAGGAAATCCACGCATCTTTCTTCGTGTAGACTTGCTGCCATTTTCACATCGTGCACCTGCAGCTGTGGCCTCACAAACAGCTGTGAAGTAACGTTATTATATTAAAATCGCTGATGAAGGCGTGTAAAAAGTAGCTGCAAATGTAAGAAGACGCAAAAAGACTCCAGAAAAAGTTATTAGTTCTCTGAGGACCTGCAGGCTACCAGAGGTAGGTCGCCCGTCACCGCCACAAATGCTGCCTGAGTCTCCGCCGTAGCATCGGCTAGCACTGGTTAGCTGTTCGAGCGAACGTCACTGAGCAGTTCAAAGTTAATTGACTGACTGTTCATTAATTTTGGAGATAACGTTGTTTTCCTGAAAGCTTCGACAGCTCAGCAGACCTCCAGACACGGACCTCCAGAGAGCGACCATCGGCTCTTCACGAGCAGCGAGCGGTTCACTTTCTCTCTCTGTCTGTTGCCGAGGGTCAGAGATAACGGGGTTGCCACGGTAACCACGTCACTGCAGCAGCTGGACGGCCTCTTCCACGAACCGACCGGGCGTGTTTACATCCCGGTTTACAAAGCTGTGCGGAAACTGTCCTGAACTCATTCCTGATGTGACTTCATGTCAACATCAAATTGTCTTTAATATTAAACTCTTAGTCTCCATTAATGTTCATGAACAAGCAACAGCAACAACACACAGTAGCTAAAGAAACCTAAACAGCTTTTTATAGCTAGCTGCTATTATATCTTAACTTTCACTGCAGTAAGGCGACAGCCTGCTGGCTAACACGAAGCACAACAAAGACAATTGACTTACTGCTTCCAAATGGTGTTGCAGCCTGATGAATGCCACCTGTTCATGAGGTGAATATTAGTGTGATTGTATCATGAGCATAACCAACTCCTCCAAATGTTGGTTATATATATGTATATATATCTATATATATATGTTCTTCTCTGTTTGTGGACACGTTTCATTCACACAATAGTTTTTAAATGAAGAATTTCACATCGCAGAGTTTCAAGTCCTGAAACCAGCTGACAGAAACAAAACAAGTTCATCAGAGTCAGTAGTTTTATTAGAGGACCTAAAATAATGAGAACATTTTACAGATACAGCTGTTGATGTCGTCAGAGCAGAGCTGCACTGTTAGGTGTAATTACAGAGGATGATACCGAACAGAGGCAGAAAGACTCCAAGGCAGCTGTCAGAGGATTTAACAACAACTACTGAACAGCAGAAGCTGCTGAAATGACTGAATGATAATATCATAAAATCTATAACACCTCTCAGTGAATTGGCAGCTGTGAAGACGATGATCAAATAATAGTTTTGCATTAAGTTTGTGGTTGTTTTATATTTAGTTTTAGTAATTTCAGCATCCTATTTAAATTCCAGATACATTCAGATGAAGACGTTAATATTTCAGGTGAAATGAGTGTTTTTGATCTCTGGAGAGAGTCAGATTGTTCATGACGCGTACAACTCATCTGAACTCTGTTTGTACCTCAGAGAAAACTCTTGAATCACTCGTACGTCCGACTTAAGAACAAACCTGTTTGTACGACTGATTCTTGTACGAGGCCCAGTGATCCTGAATTCATCTCTTTGCATTTTGCACCATGTCAGTGCATTTGTTTGTTTGTTTGTTTTGTGTTTTCAGTCTGGGGGTCTTGCTCCCATGTAGAAGAAATGGGGGGCCTCTTCCATGTCTGTGTCCAGGGGCCCATCCTCTCATAATCTGCCCCATGTATATAATCAATAATCAGTGTGTCATTTTTTAACTTAAAAGTCCAACTGGCATGGGATCTTCTGATTTCCATTTTAGTGCAACATTTTCAATAGCAAATACTGATATGTTGATTATTGTATGTATATCATAATATTATATTTTAATATACATTTGATATTATTATTATTGTTTTTATTATGTTATATATAAAAAAGCTTTGAGATTCATGCATCAAGGTTTTAATAAATAATATTCATGTTAAAATTGAACTGATGAATGACTAAGAGTAGAAATTGACCTTTTCTTCTCCTGCCTTCATATCTTTTTTTCATGTTTTACTCACAACATCTTTATTTTTATTAACTATAAACTCACTCATGTGGGTCATTCTGCTGTTAAGTTTTCTTTCTGTAAATATGATTTTTCAGACTGGATCACTAATGGTGGAAAGTAACTAAGTACATTCACTCAAGTACTGTACATTTTAGGTACTTGTACTTTACTTGAGTATTTCCATATGTTATACTTCTACTCCACGACATTTCAGAGGTAAATATTGTACTTTTTACTGCACAACATTTATCTGAGAGCGTTAGTTTCTTTGCAGACTAAGATTTTATGTAGAAACCATGATGAATTTATACAATATGATAACAATGCATCATGTTTTATAAGTTCATCGTATGTTTTGTACGTAAAATATATCAAACTTCCCAACAGTATATAAAATAGTTCAAATCAGCTCCACCTTGACCAACTACAGCAGTAAAATGTTAATTACACATGAATGCATCAGTAATAATAATCCAATAATCCAATATACGATAGTAAAACATTCACAGGGAGTCATACTTTAATTTGATCTATTTTCAATGCAGGACTTTCACTTGGAGTGGAGTATTTTCACTGTGTGCTATTGCTACTTCCACCATTGCAGATTACAGAAAAGTTAAACCAAAAGTAAAAAGAGTGAAAGAGTAAAAGCTACATCATGTTTTATTTATTTTACATTTATTTTATTATTTAAATTGTTTTGTACAACACTGTATTTCATTTATGATACATGACATGTGAGAAGTTTCAGTGAAATTATAAAAAGTTGAGTATTTTAACAAATGGTTCCTTTTTTGTGATCACCTCTTTATTGTTTATTCAGTTCTTCTTTTATTCAGAGTTTATTGTGCATTCATGTGTGTTGGTCTCAGGGAAGATGCACCATCTGTTGACTGCAGCCAGAGGGCGCTGTTGGTCTGCACAGAGAGAGCTGCAGGTCCGCCTGTGTCTTCTTCTGTCAAACAGGAAGTAAACTCAGGNGTGAACAAGCTGAGACTGGCAGGTCAGGGAGGGGCGGGGCCAGAGAGGGAGAGAGAGGAACCTGTTTCTGTGATTTGGACTCGCCCCTTCAGGAATAGAAGAGCAAAAAAACACAAAGAGCAGGATGGTTGGATCTGACTTCTTCTACTGCCGGTAAAACACAGCAATCTGTCTATATGTCTGTGTCTGTCTGTCTGTCTGTCTATATATCTGTCTGTATCTATGGAGGTGATTCTGTCATGGTGGATTGAGTTGCAGTTGGAACTTTTTCACACTTTTATTTCTTTTGTTTTTGTGTATTGATTGTGTGTGTGTGTGTGTGTGTGTGTTTAAGTTGTGTCTGGTTGTTTTGGACTTTAAATTGGAAAACTTGTTTTTACTGCAGAAAGTGGGGAAAAAAGTTTTCATTGTGTTTGTACAACCTACATTATGGGGACATTGGTCTGTTCCCACACCTACATTACGGGGACTGTGTTTGATTTCAGTGTTAAGACTTGACTTTTGGTTAAGATTAGGGTTTTGTGTGTGTGTGTGTGTGTGTGTGTGTGTGTTGGCAGGAATGTGTCACCGGGTGTGTTTAGCTCAGGGCACTGTGTTCTGACTGCAGACTACACATAAAGTAAAAATCTGTCAAAATGTCTAAATTAAGTAGCGAATGAGGAGAAACAGAAAATCTTGGAAAAGAAGAACATTAAACATCAAATATTAAATCATTGGACAAACATTTTGACAGCTACCGTTGTCAAACTATTTCTTTTCCTTATTTCATTTTTAAGTATGTTGATTTCTTGTGTACAAACTACTGCAGTATACTGTAAAGACTGTTATATACTGTAGTATACATGTTGTATACAATCAGTATATATTTAAATAAGTAAAAGTAGGAACAGTGTAAAGATAATCTTATACAAGTAATAGTCCTGCATTTCACATTTTACATTAGTAAAAGTACAAAAGTATTAGTAAGTATCAAAAGTACTCATAATGCAGAATGGCCCATTCCAAATTTATATATATTATATAATATTATATTGATGTGTTTATCACTTTAATGTTGCAGCTAGTAAATATGGGGCCAATTTAGTATATATAAATATATATATATATATATATATATATATTTCATTATTTAATAGTTTAGGCATATGTGAGATCTCTATATGGGTGTGGGAAACTCATATTGTGCATGTCTATATTAAGCAATGTATGGACATTTTTTTTCTGATACTAATAAGATATAAACATATTAAATATATGGACATATGGATATATGTATTTATGTATTTCGTACAGTGTATTCATACAACATATATTAGGAGTATGTGCATTTCTGCTACATATTAGCACAGATTTGAATGTGAAAAACAAATCATATATTAAAATATATGCAAACATACAGACGGGTGATGAATTAAAGGAAAAACCTGAATGAATGATGGAGAAACATAACGAATGCGGATCTGGTGGCTCTGTTATGCTGTGGGGGGCATTTTGCTGCATGGTTTGGGTCCACTTGTCCCCTTAGAGGGAAGGNGGTGTTCATCCCTCCAGGAGAGTTCAGAGACTTGGAGAATCAATGCCAAGGAGCACTGAAGCTGTTCTGGAGGCTCGTGGTGGCCCAACACCTGACTGAGACACTTCATGTTGGTTTGTCCTTTAATCTGTCACCCGTCTGTATATAGCCCATCATTTATTATATATGTTCATTTTTGGCCACATATCAGATTTTTGTACATTCAAAAGTTCAGATCAATAATAATATGACTCCACGTGTTACAGCTTTATCTACTGTGTGTATATATTACAGTGGGAGATGGATTTAATTCATTTTAGTAACATGTTGGAGAAATCTGGAGATTCAGACAGTCGAAGATGTCACAGTCTGTGTTTGTAGTTTTCTCCAGAGGTTATAAAACTACAAATGTTCCTGAAGACACCATAATGTTCAGTAGAAAGGTCAGGGGGTTATTTAGTGCAGCCTGTGTCACCTGTGGCTTAAATTAAAGTACATTAAACATTAAACATGTCTAAAGGTAAACGCTTATTTAATCCAGGTGCTGCACTTCTTCAAAGTGTGTTTGTAGTCAGTTTAACTTGTGGTGAGATTAGTGTCACTGGTTAGTTAACCACTGAGCACGATCACTGTTGCTATGGTTACTGGCAGGTTAATTAACCTTTAGAACAGAATTAAACTGTTTGATTAGTTCAGCTAACAACCAATCAGAGAGCAGCATTCTCTGTTGTCGTGGTTAATTTATTTTAGTGCCTGAATATTATGGGAGTCCTGGAGCAGGTTTTCAAGGTCCTTGGGGAGATTCCTGAACTCCTTGAGGGGGTTGTAGGGGTAACTGAGCAGGTCTTAGATTGTCAGTGTTCTCACGGAGGTTGTGCAGGCAGCTAAGGAGGTTGCAGAGGTCCTTGATGAGGGTCTACAGCTCCATGAACAAGTCGTAAACGTCCCTGAGGAAGCTGTAGAGGTCCTTTGGGGGGTTCCTGGAGTCCGTCAGGGGGTTGTAGAGGTAACTGAGCAGGTCTTAATTTTCCTTTAGGGGGTTGAAGGGTCCTTGAGTGGGCTGTAGAGGTCCTTGAAATGGTAGCGAAGGTCCTTGAGCAGGTTGCAGAGGTCCTCGTGGGTTGTAATGTTCCTGGAGGAGGTTGTGGATGTCTTTGAGGAGGTTGTTGAGGTCCTTGACCAGGTCAGGGAGGTCCTGGGAGCTGTAGATGTCTACCTCATTGAGGTCCTGTAGGAGGCTGCAAAGGTTCCTCAAGAGGTTCTATTGGTCCTTGAGCAGGTTTACGAGATCCTTAATGGGGTTCCAGAGGTACTTAACAAGTTTTGGGGGTCTTTGAACTGTTGACCTGAACTGTTTGACACCAGACAGCTGACAGCCAATGAGAGAGCAGGATTTCTGTATTCGTGGTGTAAACAGATAAACACATAAACACAGTGTGGTCGGACTCTGAGCTTCCTCCAAACATTCCTGTAACAGTTCAGCCTTCAGGAGGCGGAGTCCGCCGGCGGTTTTATGATTTAAACTCAGTTATTTCTGTGTGTGTGTGTGTGTGTGTAAACAGCATGTGTGTACTTCTGACTGTGACCACACCCCGCGCTCACACTGAGGCTAAAGGTTGAATCCACTTCAGATCTGCTGGAACAAACCCTGATTGGCTGTTCGGTTTATGATGTCACCTGACACCTGACACCTGACGGGTGTGGATCGGTGACAGAGACAGTCTCCACATGTTGTGGAAGGATCCGTCTGTGTCTCTTCTGATTGGTCGACGGGGCCACAAAGCCTCGACCTCGGTTTGATGATTGACAGCTCAGTTTGTTTTCTCACACGCTTCAGTCGAACAGAGCAGGGTGTGTGTGTGTGTTTGTGTGTGTGTGTGTGTGTGTGTGTGTTTGTGTGTGTGTGTTACATTCCTGGTGGGGTGGGTGTGGCCGAGAGACAAACAGAGAGAGAGGGAGAGAGAGAGAGGGAGGGAGGGGGGTCGGCTGCATTCCAGCACATCAGACTCTCTCACACACCTGAACACACCTGGCTCAGGTGTGTTCAGGTGTGTGAGTCTCAGAGCAGGTTTGGCTGTTTACCTCCATGAAGACTCTTAAAGGGCCAGTCAGTAAATTCAGTTAAATGTAGTAAAACATTATTTACACAAAGACAATGACAGCTGCTCAGATTAACAAATAAACAACAAACAGGTCATTAAGTGTGCAGTGGGGCATCAGGGGTACAGAGTTACCTGTGGGGTATTTATGTTTGGTCTGTATTTGGGTTCCAGCTCTGACATGCAGCGATAAATAAAGTCTGACCGAAGCAGCAGACGTGATGGTTTGTGTGGTGAAAATGTGAAACAGTTAAAGTTTCAGGCAGAAACTGATCGTATTTATTGATTAGTTATTGATTGTTTCGATACAAACAAACGTGAAGACGAGAAAATCAAACAGTGAATATTCTGCCGTTCAGCTCCATCTGAACACATTGACTGCAGTCACACTATTGTTCCTTTACAAAGACAGGAAACACACACACACACACACACACACACCAGTGTGTGATGTAATTGTAGGGGTGGAGTCTACACAGCCTCGTAGGCGGGGCTTACAGAAGACAGGAAGAGCAGACACTTCCCTCTGTAAACACAACAGGCCTGAGATCAGCCTCCTGCTATTGTTCTGTGTGTGTGTGTGTGTGTGTGTGTGTGTGTGTGTGTGTGTGTGTGCTTACTGCCTTGCTCAGAGGTCAACGGTGGAGGAAGTATTCAGATCCTTTACTACAGTAAAAGTACTAATACCACAGTGTGAAAATACTCCACTGCAGTAACAGTCTGTAGTATTCTCATCAGTAAAGTGTTCATGTTGCAGTAAAATGTTCCCTGTCAGTGTGTTTCTATTATATCTGATGTTTCTGGATTAATATTCCTGCTGCATTAATGTGGATGTTGCATTTTACTGCTGTAGATGTTTCAGGTTGAGCTCATTTTAACTACTTTATATACTGTTGGCTAGTTTAATCTGCAGCAATGCATCATGGTCTATAAGATCATCATATGTTTGTAGCGTGGCTGTCCTGTGAGAACCACGTATCTCTAAACAGTCAGAAAAACAGCCTGTTTTCAGCTTTGTGACGATGCATTTTCCAGCTGATCCGAGGAGGGTTTAAATAGTTTATTTAGCTTCAGAAGGAGGAGAATTTTCTCAACACATAAAGGAACACTTCANTAACTGAAGCTGTCAGACAAATGTAGTGGAGGAAAAAGGACAAGATTTACTCTGAGATGGAGGAGGAGGAGGAGGAAGATGCATAAAATAGAAATACTTGAGTAAAGTACAAGTACCTTGAATTTGTACTTGAGTAAATGTACTTTAGTTACATCGTTATTCCACCACTGTCAGAAGTTCTTGGACAGCAGCTGTTGCTCCATCTCAAACGTTCTCATAGTGGAGTTTCCTCGTTAATAACGGACTAATAATAATAGTGTTTCACATTCCGGCTTCAACTAATAATTCTTTTTAATATCAATTTATCTGTTGTTTATTTTCCCATTGAATTCAGTAAATTTCAATTCAAGTCAGTTTTTATTTATACAGCCCAGTATCACAAATCATAATTTGCCTCAAGGGGCTTCACAATCTGTACAGCATACGACCCCCTCTGTCCTCAGACCCTCGACTCGGATGAGGAAAAACTCCCCCAAAAAACCCTTTTTACTGAGTTCTTCCAAGCTGACGTCTTCAGATGTCTCGTTTTGTCGGACCAACAGTCCAGAAGTCAAATATTCAGTTCGCTGAGATGGAAAACCGAAAAACAGCAAACACACTGAAGAAACTGACAGCAGAGATGTTTTTACATTTTTAAAATGATCAGATTATTAAGATAAATGCTGATTAATTTTCTGTTCATTGATTAAAACAATTTAGTGACTCATCTTTTCAGCTGTTTCAGGTCACAGTCGTCTTTCTCCAGTCAGCTCATTCCTTAAAAGTCAGGACAGAGACTGCAGACAGAGAACATATCAGAGCAGCTGAGATCATTACAGGAAGTGTCCTCTGCGAGTCTGAAGAAGTGACTCTTTATCGCTGATGCACTTAAATAGTTTGCTGACCTGCAGCATGTAAACAGGTTACCTGCGTAATCTGGTTTCTCTGAGTAAAGTGCATGTGAACATACTGATGGAGAGCCACAAGTCTGCAGGTTTCCACCTGAGCAGGTGATGTCACAGATGAGCCACGCCCCTCTACCTGAAGAGTGGGCGGGGTCTGTGGTTTGGAAAGAAAACCTGCAGACTGTTGTCTCTCTGTGGTTGAACTGGAGGGCTTTTACTTTGAAACACTGGTTGAGAACAGTTATTCAGCAGACAGGTGAGTACGACTCTGTAACACAGGTGAGTCCTTCTGAACAGGTTCAACTGTGAACTTTACAAATCAGCGTCCAGCACGTCACAGTGAAGCATGAGGGTTAGCGTTAGCGTTAGCTTCAGGGGCTGCAGGGAGAGTTCAGTTCAGAGCTGATTGTAGTTTGACTTGTTCTGACAAGAAGAAGCTGAGAAACACATAACTCTCATTCCTCTCTGTTCCTCAGTAACTGTTTACTCTCTTTTCTATTCCACTAATGCTGTGAATTACTCTCAGAATATGAAATACTTCACTTTAATCAATGCTAAAACATTAAATAACTGCATTAGAGTGAACATTACACTCATCCTTAAAGTAGATTTTATGGCAGAACTGCTATTTTGGACTGCATTAGATTGTACAGGTGTCCCTAATAAAGTGACCACTATGTGTATATATATAGTATATACAGTATCTCAAAGTCAGTGTCTCAAAACAAGACACAATAAAGACGTTTTGGCTGATTCTTGGCGTTGGGCGTGGTGCATTTTCAAACAAGATAAAACACGGTCCTTTTATTCGCAGCCTCTTGTGGAACATCACTGGAGTTCTTCTTTGTAGAAGCCTTCGGTTGCAGTTCTGCTGTTTGAGATCTGTGTGTAAACTTGTTTAAGAGTACTTCATCTTCAGGTACTTTTCTAACGTAGGCGCCAAATGAATCGTTTCCCAGAAGCTGTCAGAGCCAATCAGGTGAGACAGCAGTGGTTCTCATGGTGATGTCACTGTGAATATCAGAGCGGTTTAAACTTAAAGGGGGCAGTGAGGACACCAGGACATGTTAATATACAGGTTTCACTGTGAAAACAAACCAGAATGGCTGAGAGCTTGTGATCCACATGTGAAGTTGAGACCGCGCAGAATTGTCTGTTGGCATCAGCACGTTGGTCAAACGTTTTGTAAATGCAAGTTGCTTCATTTCTAAATACTCAATCTATCATGACATCATGGTGACGTGTTTTCTGTCCACCTGTTGCATCCTGGATTATTTGCAAACAGGACACCAGTTTACAGGAATGGACACAGTTCAGCTCCCAGTTAAAACTCTTCTAAGCTAGTCTGATTACCCTGCGAGGGCCCGAACACCAAAACAGTCAGCGCCTGTGCTTCCTAACCTAACCCTGTAACAATGAGAGACATAAGTTTTACATTTATACGAGGTCCAATCACAGCTTCAGGAGGTCAAGGAGAAGCCTTCAGAATCAGTGCTGGGCAGTAACACATTAAAGTAATGTGATTACTTTTTCAGTTGTTCAAAGGAACCTTCTGAAGTGGATCTTCGGTGGATCTTCAAGTGATTGTTGAAGTCAGCTGTTGTTTAATCTGCTCCGTCTGGTCTGATGTGAGTTTTCTCTCTTTAAGGGGACTGATGATCAGGTGTGACCTTTGACCCCTCACCTTCAGAGTCACCACCCCATCTACCTGAGGGGGGCAGGGCCTGAACAGCTCAGGTCCGTCACCATGGCAACGACCTCCACCCTGCTCAGCACAGGTGAGTCCTTGTTTTACTTTAGTTAAACTTTAGTAACAGTTGAAGAATCAGCAGAAGTAGTTTTAACACGAGTAACAGTATCAGAAGAATTCACAAAAGTATTTAAAGTAGCAGCATTTGCAGTAGTAATGTTATCAGTAGCAGTTAAAGTAGTAGTAGAAGTAGTAGTAGTAGGAGAAACATTAGCAGTAATAATGATATCAGTAGTAGTTAAAGTAGTAGTAGTAGGAGTAGTAGGAGTAGTAGTAATAAAAGTAGTAGTAGCATTAGCAGTAGTAATGATATCAGTAGCAGTAGCAGTAGCAGTAGTAGTAGTAGTAGTAATAGTAGTAATAGTAGCGTTTGCAGTAGTAATGATATCAATAGCAGTTAAAGTAGCAGTAGTAGGAGCAGTAGTGGTAGTAGTAGTAGCAGTAATAGTAGTAGTAATGATATCAGTAGTAGTTAAAGTAGTAGTAGTAGGAGTAGTAGTAGTAGCAGTAATAGTAGTAGTAATGATATCAGTAGTAGTTAAAGTAGTAGTAGTAGGAGTAGTAGTAGTAGTAGTAGCAGTAATAGTAGTAGTAATGATATCAGTAGTAGTTAAAGTAGTAGTAGTAGCAGTAATAGTAGTAGTAATGATATCAGTAGTAGTTAAAGTAGTAGGAGTAGTAGTAGTAGTAGTAGCAGTAATAGTAGTAGTAATGATATCAGTAGCAGCAGTAGCAGTTGAGTTAACATTAGCATTAGCTCTTGTACGTCATGTAACACTGCTCTTAATTATTTCCTCTGATCCTCCGATCTGGTCCGGGTCCTGCAGGTCTGGGTCTGGTCCTGGTGGAGTTTCAGTATGAGTACCAGGGTCGGGACGGGGCGCTGGTCTCCATCAAACCCAACGAGCGCTACGTCCTGCTGGCTAAGACCAACGACCACTGGTGGCAGGTCCGGAGTGACCACAACTCCAAGCCCTTCTACATCCCCGCCAAGTACGTCAAGGAGCTGCCGCCGGACTTCCCCTCCCCTCTGGACTTTGCCAATCCGCCCAATCCTGAACTGGTGCCGCTTCCTGTCGCGGCGCCTGTCCCGGTCCCGGTCCCTGTTCCAAAGACTCTGGAGGAGCCCAGCGGGACCAAAACAAAACCGGGGGACGAGGTGACGATTCGACTCAGACCTGATGCTTCCACCAGGTACCGCAAGACTGAGAACCGCATGTCCACATTTGGTGTCCCACTGGACTTCCATGACCTGTCGCCTCCGGTGGCACCGGCACCGCGACATCCCAGCAACCCTCCTGCTGGTCCCGCAGAGACCAGCACCACAACCACCAGTGGGACTGCAAACATGGCCGACGATGGTCTGAGCAAAAAGCACCTGTCCGGGTTCCTGGATGACCACAATGACTCTGGGAAGCATCGAGTTCCCAGTTTCAGCCCAGCAGACCCCCTCTCCACACCCCGGCCCCAGACCCAGCCCATCCCTGTGGAGACGCCGGTGGTCCCCATGGTCCCTGTCGTCCCCCCCCACAACAACCTCCACAGCAAGTCCTCGCCATCCACAGGTCGCCATGACAACCAGGAGTCCCTGATAGAGCCAGAGGAGGAGGTGGCGGAGGAGGAGATGAGCGTGGAGGAGAGCAGCACTGAGGAGGATTCACTGAAGGAGGAAGATTCAAACCACATCTACGAGTCCATCCAGGACCTGAACCTGGACCTGGAGGCTCTGGTTGGGGGAAGAGTGAGTCCTGGAGCACTGCCTGAACTTGCACCTGCCCCGCCTCCCACACAGGTAAGACACCTTAGACCTCATTCACATTCCACATTCAGACGGTCTGATGGTCTTCAAGCTTTTACATGTGAGAAATGAACCATTTACTTTTGAATGTGGTGGATTTATCAAAGTAATGTCTGCTGTAAAATTAGCTCTGATGTTTGGAAGATGTAAGAAGCTGCTGGCTGGGTGAGAGCTTTCAGTCAGAGTCCATGGTCTTCATCCTGTGGAGGACAGTGTGATGTCAGCAGCTCTTTGGCTCTGACGTCTCTGCAGAGAAACAAAAGATTAAATAACTTCTGGAAGATAAAGTTTGGTGTAAATCTGATATTTAGATTGTCTGAAGGTGAAGCTTCATGTTGTATTGGACAGTTTGACAACCGAGCTGCATACAGTATATACACATATCAATACATTTACATACTAATCAATACATATACACAGTATATACTTTATATATGTATTGATTAGTATGTAAATGTATTGACATTTACATACTAATCAATACATATATACAGTATATACACATATCAAAACCTTTACATACTAATCAATACATATACACAGTATATACACATATCGATACATTTACATACTAATCAATACACATATCAATACATTTACGTACTAATCAATACATATATAAAGTATATACACATATCAATACATTTACATACTAATCAATACATATATATAATGAAGTGATGACATTTTTTACCCAAAAGGTCAAAGGTCAGCTTCACTGTGACATTATTCAGCACCATAACTCAGGAACAGACGGGCAGATTGTGACCATATTCGGTCAGATACTGAACTGGTGACACTTCTCTCTGGTGCTCACCTTCACATTGTGGTTGTTCAGACCTTCTGTGCTGCCGGGTTGAACATGTGTGTGAAGCTTCCATGTTTTAGAATTTGTAGCTTCTTTGCAGCAGCATCCATATTTGAAGCGTTGTCATGGCTACAACTTTGTGTTGTATCAGAATCAACTTTATTGGCCAAACGTGTGAACACACACAAGGAACATCTCAGTGAACTGACACACTGACAGACAGACAGCAGAACAAGGACAACAAAGCTCAACAAAGTCAAATCAGTCTTATTTATTTATTGATTTGGACCCCGAGGTACTTGTATGAGTCCACCCTCTTCACTTCCTCTTCCTGGATGAGGACCAGGACAGGGGGCCTCCTGGTCCTCTGGTAGTCCACCACAGGCTCATTGGTTTAGCTGATATTGATCTTCAGGTGATTGTGGTTGCTCCAGGTGACGAAGCTCTCTATCAGTCCTCTGTACTCCTGTAAAAACAGTCTCTAAGTGAAGACGGCATGTTTCTCACTGGACNTGTGTCAGTATAGTGACCAGAAACACACTGAACAGGAGAGGAGAGGATCATCAATAATCCAAATATATCAACAAATGATCAAAGGAGATGTTCTGGAGTTTGATTTGTTGCCACGTGAAGTTCAGTCAGATTCAGCTGCAGGCCTTTTTACAAAATAAAAGCCCTCTCCAGCATGTCATTTCCTGCACTGTCCACACAGGAAGTTCAGAGAAGAAGAAGAAAAAGCTGTTTCCTCTTTTTATTCTCATCAGAGCAGAAACACAGCTGACCTTTGACCTCCAGGACCACAGAAAACTGACTCACTTTTATTTTTCTTTCTTTCTTTCATTTGTTTGTTTGTTTTTTTAATTTATCCTATTTTGTTCTATATTATTATTAATGTTTATTTGTTTGTTTCTACATTTTCTAACATTTATTATTATTTTATTTATCTTTAGATAAATAATTAATATTTAGAATTATTTATTCATTTTATTGTTTATCTTTTCTGTGGGTGTAACTTTACTTCATTCATTCATTATTATTATTATTATTTTATTTAGTGATTGTGTTTTCTTTTCTTTGTAACTTTTTATTACATTTTGAACATTTTATTTTTTTATTATATTATTATTTGATCCTTAATATTTATCTCATATATTTGCGGGAGGGGGTCTGTGTGGGTCTGGTGATGTCACAGCAGGATGTGATGAGGTCAGCAGGATGTAGTGATGTCACAGCCGGCAGGATGTGTTCAGGGTCAGACAGGAAACTATGGGAGGACGACGCTGCAACGACACCTGCAGGATGAGAGAGGAACAACCAGAGTAACCTGACACCTGAGTGTGTGTGTGTGTGTGTGTGTGTGTGTGTGAGAGAGAGAGTG
>NTHP01000746.1:98826-115098 GCA_003416845.1 Oplegnathus fasciatus
AAAGAATTAAAACAACAAACATTATAAAATAACATGAATTTGTAAATTAAATATAAATGCACTTTTTCCAGATTTTGCAATAAATACATGAGTGAGACGGTCAGTGACATTATATGAAACAAATGTGTAGTTTCAGTATAAAGTCAAAGGATGTATTTTTCTGGCTTGTAAAAACGGATATAGAAGGAATTAAAGACTTTTTAAGAAACATTGTTCCAGGACTTGCAAACAAAAAGTGCACTTATGAGTGTTACACTGTCTGGGTTTGGTGACAGTTATACAGACCGTAGACGTCTAAATAAATGTCGAGCAACATGGACAAACTACAGTCAAATTTCAAAAGCTGGTTTCAGACAGTCTATCAGTCTATAAAATATAAATAATCATGCTAATAGTTTTTTATTTGAGTTGCTTTGATTCTGTCATTCCTAAATGTTAAAATAAAAAATGTACACAGAACACACCTGTCTGAATGTCCAAAACAAAAAAGAAAAATAGCATGTTGTAATGCATTAAACTGAAGCATGGCCAGAATAGAAACAGTAAAAATGTATATATTTCTATTGGGGCCTGTAGTCATTTGAAACAAATCATTAACACTGAAACTGATTTGAAACGTTTATAAAAAGACATGTAGTTATAACTTTTATTTTGAAAGCTTTCTACATGCTGCATTTAACTTCCTCCCCACGCGGGTTCCCGCCACGCCTCGGGAGCGCGCCTCCCCAAACCAAAACATTTTATTGAGTCAGCTGATAAAGTGAATTATAAACTGCATGGACTCCGGACGGTGACGCGCTTTTAATGAAGCTCAAGTTAGTTTAGTAAAAAAGAATGTGTAAGAAGTAATGTGACTTTATTCAATCTAAAAATAAAATCACATTAAAGCTGAGTGAGTGAGTGAGTGAGTGAGTGAGTGTGTGAGTGAGTGAGTGAGTGAGTGAGTGAGTGAGTGAGTGAGTGTGTGAGTGAGTGAGTGAGTGAGTGAGTGTGTGTGTGAGTGAGTGTGTGAGTGTGTGAGTGAGTGTGTGAGTGAGTGTGTTTGTGAGAGTGAGTGTGTGTGTGTGTGAGTGAGTGTGTGAGTGAGTGTGTGTGTGAGAGTGAGTGTGTGTGTGTGTGGGTGTGTGTGTGGTTGCAGCTTGTCATGCAACACTGTGCAGTGTGAACACGTTGTCACGCAATGTGGCTGATTCTTGTTTCGCTGACGACACACACACAACCTTGTTTCCATCACTTGTGAGGACATCAGTTTTTCTGTCTCAGTACTGCAGTAAATGTACTCAGTTACTTTCTGACATGTATCATAATGATATGAAGAGATGAATGAGTGATACATGAGTTAATGTGACTGTTAGTCTGATCTCAGATCAGATCAAGTTTAGACACACTTACTCCTGTATTACTCACATTGTGGGGACTCGGTCAGGAGCTGAGGCTTCAACACATGTAGTACTGTGGTAGTACTGTGGTAGTACTACTTTTACTTTTACTAGTGAAGGATCTGGATATAAAGACATATTATACTTTTAATAATTAAAACTCATTTAAGATGATATTATATTTTTCTGATGTTTCAGGTTAGATCCAGGTTCAGGTGTATGTGTGTGTGTATGTGTGTGTGAGTGTGTGTGTGTGTGTGAGAGAGAGAGAGAGAGAGAGAGAGCTTTCTAACAGGAAGTGAACAAAAACAGATAAACAGAAAAGAGAACACCATGTTCAGTCTGCAGGACCACAGACACCACACACCTCAGTTCTACTACTACTACTACTACTACTACTACTACTACTACTACTACTACTGACACTACTAATATCCTATATATATTTTATCTATCCAGTCGATCTATTAATAAACTGTTAATTTGGGGTTGCTACAAGCTCATTTGCTTCAGCAGTACCTGGGCAGTATTAACTGCATTAATTATATTAGTGTTTACCAACTTCAAAGTACAATAAATATTAAATCCAATCACAGATCGAAACATACTTACAAATTTCAATCAGAACACCCAACACTATGCAATATGTATAAAGCCCCCCCACCATCACCTACTTCATGTAAGCAGCCACAGACACAGGTACAGACATCCAGGTGTCTTATAAAGTACAGACTCTGTCTGTGTTTCTCAAAATCAATCTTCTGACATCAAGGGAAAATTACTGAAATCTACATGTTTTCAAAGTATCAGGGAGCTTGAGAGCAGGATGGGATGCAACAGTTATCTTCAGATATAACTTGGATGCTTCAACAGTAAGTTGTTAGAGTGTTATAATGTTATAATGAAGTCTAATGTTATACTTCAGTGTGTGACTCATCTTCTTCATGGGCTTTTTGAAGAGTAGAATCCAAAATAACACACAAGTATTTAACTTCATCTACATTTTGTATTTTTTGACCATGAACATAAATATTTGGGAAAGTCTTTTGTTTGACTTCATTAGTGAAATACATTGTTACTGTTTTCCAAAATTCAATGTGAGACATGAAGATTTCAGCCGGCTGACTTCACTGAGAGTCATCTATGTACATCAGGAGATTACTGATGGACAAACTAAATAACAGTGGCTCTTGTGTGGAGCCTTGTGGTACTCCCACAGTACAGATGACAATACGTTGTTCATCCCAACACACTGGCTGCAGTCTGATAAATTAGATTTTACCCAGTTGAATGTGAGATTACAGTTGGACAGCTATAAGAAGTGTCGAATGGTTAACTGTGTCAAAGGCCTTACATTGGTCGACACTGCTCCCACGACCCCTCCTGTGTCTCAGTTAGCCTGGATGACTTCAGGACATTAGTTCACTTTCAGGGCCGGACCTAGGACTCTCGGTTCCCTTGGCAAGCTGAATCAATTTTTTGGGGGGGGATCAAATTTATCCATTTATTTTTCATACTTTCAGACATTACAATCAAAACTTCTTAACAGTTCTACAGTAAAAGTACTGCATGTTTGTTTGTTAAAAACAAGAACAAGAGCTAATATGAAATCAACACAAATATCAGCTCTAGCATGTTTTTGGGCCGCCTATAGGCCCCCCCTTAATCTACCTTGCATAGAATGGTGTAGATCCTCTTTTCCAGATGTTCTGTCAACTGTTCAGCAACAACAGGGAGGACACTGACAACCTCCTGTCTGTCACCTGTTCTGAGGTTGTTTTAAAAACACTGGGGAGTATACACTCCTCCAGTGTTTATGATGTAAGTAATAGAAGTTGTTAAACTGTCTTGGTTTTGGTTTTAGCTTTTAGCTTTTGAATTTGATGAGACTCATTTATTTGCTTAACATTTAATGCAGTTGTATCATAATGTTCATTATGTTCTGTAGCTCCACACTTTGGACGTTCTTTACCAGTAAATGTGTCAATAATTCTTCTTTGGCCTGTTTAATGATGTGGAGAAAGAAATGTGCTTCCTGAGTGTAGTGTGACCTGAATGTATTAATATATTATATTAACCGCTCAGTAGCTAAACCTGATTTTAGTTTTTCAGGGCTGCATCTTTTGTCTTCATTCAGCCATTAATCGACCCCGAATCGAAGGTGAACCCTGAATGAGCAAGGCATTTTTATGATACAAATGAAAAGGTACTTGTAGTGTATTTTTGTTTTGTTTTAAGGTGTTTTTACCCCTTAAAAAACTCCTTAATATATTTGTCCATGAATGTTTCCATTAATTTGTCCCAAATCTGGTAGGAGTGACGTAAACCAGAATCCCTGAACCTTAATAACACTTTAAACTCATCATTCATGGATTTGTCAAATATTTCACATTCATGAGGAAATTAAGGGGAAGGTCATGAAGCCCTTAAACTCTACTTCATGTGTTCATTAAGGGATTTTCAAAATAAGGGAGAAATGAAGGCTCTCTGGCTACAAACACACTGACTCAGATGAACAGGTTTGTGTATCTTCAGGGTTCATTAATGTTCACGAAGGGTTAATTAAGGGTTCACTAAGGGTTAATGAGTCACTTCTGCTTTGACTCGTCTTGTCTCTGAACGTCACTCTGTGGTTTAACGGACAGAAAGTCAAAAAAACTCCAGACTGTGAGACGACTGCAGACTGCAGAGACGAAGAGACGACAGCTGTGAGTCCACACCTTTTTTTTAATTATTAGTATTTGTTTTATGTACATTTGGACTTATTTAACTATTTACTTCGTTTAATGAAATTCATCTTTACATGGGTGATGGCTCTGCTCAGTAAACTCAGTTTCTACTGATCACCTATAATCAGTATAGAAACATGTAATAAATGGTTAATAACAGACTGTAATGTAGCGGTTAGCAGGTATCAGAACATGTTTAAGTTTAGCATTTGTTCTGAAGATATTTGATATTATTACAGTTTTATTATCCTTCATATCTGTTTGTACAGCAGACGACACGTCTGTCTGTCCACAGGAGGAGTTCTAGTTGTAATAAAATCACTAATAAATACTTACAGCTACATTATAGTCTGTTATTGACCATTTATTAACCATTTATTACATCTTTATAGACTGGTTATACATGATAACTGTAGTTTACTTGTTTGCTAGATGAATTATTAGTGGAAAGTATAAGTACATTTACTCAATTACTGGACTTAATTACAATGTTTACATACTTGTACCATTTTGTTCTACTTTATACTTCTACTGCACTACATCACAGAGGGAAATATTGTTACTGCACAACATTTATCTGGCAGCTTTAGTTACTTTACACATTCTGCTTTTTACACATCATTTTAAAACCAGAGGTGGAAGTACTCAGATTTCTTCACTTCAGTAAAAGTACTAATACCACAGTGTAGAAATACTCTCTTACAAGTAAAAGTCCTGCATTCAAAAGTAAAAGTACAAAAGTATCAGCATGAAAATATACTTAAAGTACCAGAGTAGAAGTACTCATTATGGAGAATAATATATATGATATTGTTGGATTATAATTATTGATCATTAATGTGTTCATCACTTTAATGTTGCAGCTGGTGGAGCTACTTTTAAATACTTTATATATATTTTATATAAATTACTTTTTCTACTGCTGAGTAGTTTAATCTGTACGGAGCCCCAACATATGTCAGTAATATTACAAGAATATTTCGAATTTGAATAGTTATAATAATATTCATATTTGATACTTGAATGTTTTTATGTGTATTTATGAACCCTAAAGATGTTTATTGAACGTTTTTGAAAATGACAGTTTAATTCAGAGCATCATCAGCAGATGATTTTCAAAATAAAATTGCACAATATTGCAACTATATAAACAAAATATGGAGAGGAAGAGGTTCACTGTAAAAAAGACAAATCAGACTTCAATTGAGTGAAATATGTATTTTTAACTTTTTTTACAGTGTGATGTCACTGTGTGATGTCACCGTGTGATGTCACAGCGGCTGTTTGTCCTGAACCTGTTTGTCTTTGTTTCTTGTAAAGGTCACTGAATGACCTCATCGACATAAACAAAGAATCTGATCACATGACTTCCATGGATGACATCATGACAGCGTTCACCACTGAGGTAACAAACCCTGCCCACACACATATAATTATTGATTATCAGTTATTGATCTTTCTCATCTGGTCATTTTATAGTTAATAATTTGACTCGAGATTACAAGATTTTCTGCTGTACGTGCAGTCAGAAAACAGTAGCAAAGAGGAAACACTCGTAGAACCTTCAGGTGTGTTCAGGTGTGTTCAGTTGTGTCGTCTCCTCCTGTCAGGACCCATCCTCCATCGGCCCCTCAAACACCACTGATGATGACTATGAATACCCTGATGACCTGATGTGTGACCGGGCGCCGGTGCGAGTGTTCAGGAGTCGCTACGAGCCGCCGCTCTTCTGGATGATCGCCCTGGTGGGCGGAGTCGGGAACCTGGCTGTGGTTTGGATCTACCTGAACTTCCGCCGGCGGCTGAAGACCATGACAGACGTTTACCTACTGAACCTAGCGGTGGCCGACCTGCTGTTCCTCGTCACGCTGCCGCTGTGGGCGGCCGAGGCGTTGCACGGCTGGAGCTTCGGCTCCGCCCTCTGCAAGGTGAACTCCGCCCTCTACAAGGTGAACCTGTTCAGCAGCATGCTGCTGCTCACCTGCATCAGCGTTGACCGCTATGTGGTCATCGTGCAGACCACCAAGGCGCAGAACTCGCAGGTGGAGCGCCGCCGCTGCAGCCGGCTGGTGTGTGCAGGGGTGTGGCTGCTGGCCCTGCTGCTCGCCACGCCCGAGCTTGTGTTCGCCACCACCGCCGAGGTGGACTCACAGCTGTACTGCAGGATGGTTTTCTCACCTCACCTGGGCAACCACACCAAGATACTGGCGCTGTCGCTGCAGGTGAGCATGGGCTTCTGCCTGCCCTTCATCGTCATGACCTTCTGCTACAGTGTCATCGTCGCCAAGCTGCTCAAGACCCGAAACTTCCAGAAGCACAAGGCCATGCGCGTCATCCTGGCCGTGGTGGTGGCGTTCGTTGTGTCCCAGCTGCCCTACAATGGTGTGCTGGTGATGGAGGCGGCGCAGGCCTCCAACATGACCATGACGGACTGCGAGGAGGTGAAGCGTTTTGACAAGGTGGGGCAGGTGCTGAAGAGTCTGGCCTACATGCACGCCTGCCTCAACCCCTTCCTCTACGTCTTCGTGGGTGTGCGTTTCCGCCGCGACATGCTGCAGCTGCTGCGTGGCTGCCGCTGCCAGTCGGCCAATAAGAATCAGCTGAGTAAGTCCTTCAGGGGTCCGCTGAGCTCCACCAGGGCCTCGGTGATGTCAGACAGCGACACCTCGCAGGCGCTGTCGCTGTAGAGACACAGACTACTACAACTTCCTGTTTGTGCTGCAGCAGCTGTGGTCTAACTGTGACGTCGACAGACGGCATCATCCCCCTTCATGAAACCATTAAACTACATTTGCTCAGTAAGGCTTTTCAAATTAAGGTGTTTTTAAGGGGTTTAGATTTTCATATTAAAGGACAAATGAAGGATCTCTGGCTACACACACTGATTCAGATGCTTGTGTCTTTAGTTGAGGGTGGAGATTTTCTCCGGCAGCCGAAAACGAGACAAATTCAAATCATAAAACAGCTCAGCTGGAATCAAGAACATTTAAAGCCTTGAATGTTTCATCTCGACATCTTTAAACTTGTTCCCAGGACTTTTTAAAGGACTTTTTCCAGGACTTGCCTGTATATTGAATGTGAAGCTCTTTTACCGACGGACTGTGTGATTTCCAGCTGCTGTTATTGGAGACAGTTTGGT
This sequence comes from Oplegnathus fasciatus, assembly GCA_003416845.1. Classification (NCBI taxonomy): domain Eukaryota; kingdom Metazoa; phylum Chordata; class Actinopteri; order Centrarchiformes; family Oplegnathidae; genus Oplegnathus; species Oplegnathus fasciatus. The sequence goes on from NTHP01000746.1 coordinate 106,074, forward strand.
CATGTGACCTCTCTGTTTTGCTCAGATGTTCACCGTGTTGCATCATCCTGTTTAAACAGGAAACACATCATATGGAGGAAGTAATGACGAGTTCGAACGTCTGCTGTGACATTAATGTGATTGTTCTCTCAGTCTGCTGTTTCTTTGTTTATATTCATTTACACAAGAACTTATCTGTTACTGTCAGACTCCGCCACTGAACAGTGCTGCTAACAGATGCTAACAGCTGCTAACAGATGCTAACATGTCTCTCTGCAGATGTCCTCTGATGGTGTACATAGTTTTCTGGATGTTTTTGGTCGTGTATATGAACATGAAGCGTCTCTGTGTCTCAGACTGAAGTGAATGGAAGTGTTTTTACGTGTTAAAAGACAAACATTAAAGCGTGTGTAAAAATGTGTGCAGAGTTTGTGTGAGTCTGAAAAACAGGAAGTTGATGAAAACAGTCACACTCGTCTCTTCACATCCTTCCTCCTCTCATCTTGTTTGTGCTTGAAGTTTGTTTTGATCATGCGTCTCCATATTAATACCTGTAGAACCTGGAACTTCCCCAGTTAACATAAAATAACAATAAAATGTAGATGCTCTGTGTGTCTCTGAGTGATGATTCTGTTGTCCCACAATGCAACAGTTGAATAATCTGAAAACATGTAGATGGAGGCGGACTCTCCAAGATAAATGTGCCAGCCATCTGCAAACAAATCCTTTATATATATATATATACTATATATTTAGCATGTTTAGTGAAGCTGCCTAATTCTTTACACAGGCGCGTCTATTAATTCATTATTAAATAGTTTGGTCATATACCCATCTGCTAAATAAATTCCACACCATAACGTCTCAGAATGAAGTGAGAATTATAATCTCTGATGTCCCACAATGCAACAGGAATGGAGGAGCCGCTGGAAAACATCTGAGAAGTTTTAATGTTAAAGTGGCAACAAAACTGAATTCATAATGAATGTAGGAGGATTACTTTCTAATAATGACTCTGGTCTTGACTTTGGACTCTGAAAACAAACCTCCTCTCTCGGGTTCAGTTGGTCAAAAATGTCTAATTCTTGCTTTCATGACTACAGCTCTGTCAGCTGACACAGCAATCTGTCTGTCTGTCTGACTGACTGACTGACTGACTGACTGACTGACTGTCTGTCGGACGGACGGACGGACGGACGGACGGACTGTCAGTCAGTCTGTCTGTCTGTCTGTCTGTCTGTCTGTCTGTCTGACTGACTGACTGACTGACTGACTGACTGTCTGTCTGTCTGTCTGACTGTCGGTCGGACGGACGGACTGTCAGTCAGTCAGTCTGTCTGTCTGTCTGTCTGTCTGTCTGTCTGACTGACTGACTGACTGACTGACTGACTGTCTGTCTGACTGTCTGTCTGTCTGTCGGTCAGACGGACGGACGGACGGTCGGTCGGTCGGTCAGTTGGACTGACTGTCTGTCGGTCGGTCGGTCGGTCGGACGGACGGACTGTCAGTCAGTCAGTCTGTCTGTCTGTCTGTCTGTCTGTCTGACTGACTGACTGTCTGTCTGTCTGTCTGTCTGTCTGTCTGTCTGTCTGACTGACTGACTATCTGACTGTCTGTCTGTCTGTCTAACCATCGGCTGTATTTTCTCTCTGGGTATAAACCGTCTGCTGAATCATTCAGACCTTCAGACAGCAGGATTCATCTGTCTCAATCAGTTTGACAAAATAGTCTTAGCTCAAGGTCCACTTACGCTAAACCTGAGGACGAGCTGAAAGCTACAAAGACAAACCAACATAAAAATTGTTTCCACAGATGTTTCCGTCTTTAACAGGCAGGAAGGACCTGATGACTGGTGACATCAGTCGCAAATATCAGACATGTTTAAAAAAATCTTTGTGAGAATGACTGGCAATGGCTGGATCTGAAGACTTCAGATTAGACTCATTACATATCACACACAACACCAACTGACCCAGACTGGAACAGACCTGGTCCAGACTGGAACAGACCTGGTCCAACTTGGTCCCATCAGTTGTCACAAATCAGATTCATCATTGGAGATACAGTCCTAATGTGTGGCCACACCTTTGCCAGCTTTTTCTGAAGTTTTCAAGCACATCATCATTAATGAATGAATGAAATGAATGAAAGTGCTTAGTTCGCACAGGTGTCTTCACATGACCTCAGTATGGAACTTCAGGTGGTTGTATATGGGGAGATGGCAACCTCTGTTCAAAGATAGTCTCTGGTGTCGGATGTGAATGTCCTCCTTCATCTATATCCGGCCGTTCACTGACTCCTGGCTGACAAGCTTTAGAAAGTTTAACATCCTAAGAAATTATTAGGAAATTATGGACCTGTAAAATAAAGTTCTCTCTAAAATGTCACCATATGCAGATGATGTCCTGGTATACGTGTTTGTTGTAAATACACTGTGTTGAAGTTCAGAGAGAAGCTGCAGCACATTATATCCCTGTTGTCCCTGCAGAGGAGCAGCTGGACCTAGAGGACGGACAGTGGGAGGAGATCCATGTGATCACGGGAGCGCTGAAGCTTTTCCTACGGGAGCTCCCAGAGCCGCTGTTCCCCTTCAGCTGCTTTGACAAGTTCATTGCTGCCATCCGTCAGTACACAAAATCCTATGACGCATACTAAACACGCCTCATGCCCAGCCTACAACATGTGACACATACATTAAACCACAGCCATGAAAAATGAATCTGGCAGGGGTTAAAATCATACATGGAGACAAATATTCCAGTTTTAAAGTTCAGACCAAAACATTTAGATAACACTTTTTGGTACCAATGTTACAAAAATACACTGTGCATCTCACATAAGTCTCATACAAAGTACAACAGCTGAAATACATTTGATAAGTTCTGTATTTACTACGAGATTTAAGTCGGAAAACATCCACTGAGAATCAATTCGGTCCAGTCAAACAGTTAGAATATGATGCCCCCCTCTGCATCTCCTAACTGACCGTGTTTTGGTCTTGAAAGGACCCATGAAAAATCTACTTAAACCCGACCTGCACAAATTATTTTAAAAGAACTTGAGAGACCCAAATCAGCAAGGTACCCGAGGACAGTCAGACCTGATCCAAGATAGACACCTATTTGATTTTATGGTCTGCCAGAAATGATGTTGGTCTGAAGCATTTTCAACCATGTCTAACTAGATCACAATGAGGCTAACAAAAGTTGTGCTGATGCTGGCGCAAGAGAAAAGGTCGTGGGGTCTCTATATCAACACAATATCCACAGATCATTTGGCCTGTAGTTGTTGAGGTTTGTGCACCAAAGCGTAAACATGTTTATGGTCACTTGTTATTAAATCAGTTGTTTGCAGGAGTGTGTGTTTGAAAAATGAACCTGTCAGTTTTTAGAAGCAGCTCTGTGTGTTTATTTCCATGCAGAGGTCCCAGACTATAGCCTGAGAGTCTCCTACATGAAGGACCTGGTTCGCTCTCTGCCTCTTCCGAACCATGACACCATGGAGCTACTGTTCAAACACCTGCGGAAGTGAGTTCACTCTGAGGCTTCTTATAACCTGGGCTAATTTACAAAAGACAGAAGACTAGGCTGATAGTAAGCCAGACTTTGTTGACATGTTTGATATTAACCTGAGGTGTTTTGGGGAGATAATTGTGCTCTGGGTCTGCTATCACAGGAATCTGTTAGTCCAGGGTCAGACAACACAATATCAGCCTGAAAATGTCCAGAGCCGACAAATGTGGGATGTTAGCTCAACATTTTTTTGTTATATCTCTTGTGTATCATTGTGGAAGACAACTGACTCTGCATTTAGGACACCTCTCTTATCTGATCATTACCCACTGAAAAATTCTATTTAGTGATTTTAGGACTGTTTTTAATTTAAATTTTTTTTTCATGGTTGAAAAAAGGGCTTTTGTTTTGCATATGAATTAGTTTATGTTAACTGGACTAAAGGCATTTTAAAATGCAGAGGGGATGTATATGTCCACGCTAAGGTTGTTCAAATATACATCACAATATAGACCTGTCAAAAATGTGTGATTTTGAGATTTTCAAGGGGTCTTTCGCAGACTGGTCCTACTGAAAATAGTCAAGACCTGAACAGTTCTGTGTAGCTAAAACTCAGACATCTATCTTGTCTGTCTGTTAGATTTAGGACTAAATGTATGGTCACATTTGTCTCAACAACACCAGGAAAGGAAATGTGATGTCAAAGACAATATGGTCGTAACAGTGTACACACATGGTAATAAAAATTAAGGCAAAGCGACAGGTATCAGTGACGTCAAATTAAAATGTAAGGAAGTAAGTAGTAAGTAAGTAAAGTTTATTTAGTATAGCACCTCGTAAAGCACTTTGGATAAAAGCGCTATATAAATGCAGCCATTTATATCATTAATATTCTAATTTCTCTGTCTCCAGGGTGATCGAGCATAAGGAGTCTAACAGGATGTCAATTCAGAGCATCGCCATCGTGTTTGGCCCCACCTTGCTCCGCCCCCAGACCGAGTCATCCAATATGACGATCCACATGGTGTTCCAGAGCCAGATAGTGGAGCTCATGCTCAAAGAGTTCCAGACCGTCTTCTCCCAGAGGTAGGGAGAACCTCCTAGAGCTCCTCTGGAACCTTCCAGAACCATCTGAGGACCATCATGAGACCTGCCAAAAATCTTGTCAGAGAACCTTTTCTAACTTTGGACCTCAACATCACCTCCTCTCAAACCCAGGTTCACTGGGAATTGAACGTGGAATGTCCTGGCTACGTGATGCCCCTTTTTAACCACTGTGCCTTAAATTATGCAAGTATAGTTTGCGTGGAGCCACCTAGAACCCTGGACTGGTTTTGAAACCTTTTGACAGCAGCTTTTCTCCTCTTTCAAGGCAACAAACCAAATGGAACATATTTTCTTGGCACCTTAAAAACCCCAAACATCTCACTTTAATTTCATCTCATCATAAGAACTCTTCCAAGAAGTTCCAGATCTTTCCAGAACCTTTTAGATCTTTCTGAACCTGAAGTCATCCCCTCTTCCTGTTTTTAAAATTATCATTACAGCTATGGGAGTTGAACCTGGAACCTGCAGGCTATACGATACCCTTCTCTAGCCACCGTGCTCTAAATAATCCAGGTAGAACTTGAGTGGAACTATCTGATTCTGAACTTCAACCAGCAGCTTCACTGCTCTTTCAAGGCAACAAACCAAACAAAACGCATGTGCATGGCAATTTTATTAAACTCGTTCACTGTCCTCACTTCCACTTGAAATCTGTGCCATAATACCAAAAATATTTACTTACAGAGACTCTGGAGCCTCTAAAATTGCTCAACTGAACGTGAGCATTGTTCACATTCAGACAAGAAAACTTTGTAGAAGTTAACAGAAGGAGGAAGGAACACAGGAATTAAGCAACTTTTTACAGTGCCCAAACAAATCGAAAATGTAAACTCTCACTGGTTCCGCTTTTCTTTTTTTGTCATATTTTTTAATCGTTGATCAGTGTCTTCGAATTGGCTGACTGCAGGCATCCGAAGCCGTCTGAAGTTTTGTTGTTCAAAGATCCAAGAAAATGTTATCCGAACTGGTTACTGTATGTAACAACGAGGTCCAGACTTGATGCTGATTGGCTCAAGTCTTACTCGCTCACTCCCTTACATTCAAGCAGCTAATGGCGTCTTTGTAAATGATGAACTCTGCTGCTCTGCAGGTGTTGGTGTCAGTTTGTTGTTCAGTAAAGTCTCACAGTGTCACTCAGACTTAGTTTCTACATGTAGATGAACGATGGATCCTCTACAGTCATACACTGCCTTTTAGTATAATTCAAAATATCTTCTTGTTTATGTCCATTTTCATAGACCAGAGTCTCAGTAAGTAACACCTGATGTTTTCCCATTATCGATCAATACAACAACCATCAGTCTATGTTACAGTCACTGAAACTGGAAAACACCCATTTGCACAGAAAAGTCTTCTAAGTCAGTATATATTGATACCAAGTATATGTTTTACTGAAGTTTGAAATGAACAAGACCATCATCGTATTAAACACTGGATCTAAATTTAAACTTGGTGACATGATGAAGTCATCAGTCATGTACAGTATGGAGCCATCAGGACAAGTGTTGTTTTAGACTGTCGTCAAAGAGACAAAAGTAACATCAGAGAAGAAGCCCTTTGTCACAGGACTGAAATAATATGAAATCAGGATTCAACTGAGAAATTACTTCCAGTCTTTGTGCTAAGCTAGGCTAAACACATCCTGGATCTATCCATTTGAAACATCTGACTCTGGAGAAGACAGAGAACAGGAGGATTTATTAAATCTTAAAGTGTTTGTTTAAATCTAAGTAAAGCTTAATAAAAAGTTCAGAGGACCCAGGTCGTTTCCCTGAGGGACTCCACAACTTATTGAGGAAAGAAAACAAGAGGATTTATAGAAATATTAGTTTTGTAAGGGATGAATTTTACAGGAACATTTTACTGTTGTATTTTGTGTCCTGCTGTAATGATGAATTCTAGAAATGATAATCTTTACAATGCTGTATGTTTCTTATAGTATTGAGGTTAAATGTATTACAGATATAGAACAAAGTTAACGTGGAAGATTAACAGATTAAACTCTGTACATAAGAGGGTATTTTACTGACCTTTAATAAAAATAGAAATGATCTGTATGTGACCATCTTCATACGTACTCTATTTATTATTTACTCTGTCTGTCTGTCGTTCACACTTCCACTCGTCAGCTGACTGAGGACGTTCACTCCCAGTTAAACCAATCCGATTAAACCAAACCTCTATGAGCCAATCAACTCATGGCTGTCAAAGTTTAAAATCTGCTGCTTCCTCTTTTGCTGTCAGCTGTCATTTCAGTGTCAGATGCAAACAACACATGTTCACATGACCTTTTTCAGTTCTGTTGGTAGTAACAAGCTGATTCCTCAGCCTAAGAGGAGGAACGGCTCACCCAGCCTCATCTGCTACTCCAGGATACTCTGCTGCAGACAAACCCCCATCGCCATCATGCAGTCTCTGGCTTTTCTTGCCAAGCTACCTACACACGCATTCAGTCCCCATAAAATGCTTCAGCCTCTGCCTCATCATTAGTGTCCCTTGCTGCCACCCAGGCCTCCATGTTGCAGTCGGCCTTTGTGTTAAACCAGCGCTTCACATCCATCCGTCATCCTTAATAAGAAATGTTTCACAATGAAAGTCTTATATTGCGAAACATTTACTGAATTGTGTCGTCCTGGTCATAATAAATCATTCAGATCATTGCCAGCAATATTACACGCATCATCATTGGAGGCCTTAATAAGTACCATAATATTCAGTCATTGCTCAAGCTGCATAATCACTGCATCCTGGTAATTGCGACCTCATCAAGTTAGTTCCTGGTCATTGCAGGTCATCCACTACCTTTAACCATTAATAAATACAAAACAAAATACTTAAGAAATGCACTTGTTTTATCAGTTAAGCTTCTCTGTGACTAAATCAGATCGTATATTTTCTGTAGAAATCTGCTTCTGCCTGGTGAGGTAAGGAACAATACTTTCTTTTGGAGGGATGTTCCTGTACAGCTCATGGCATCACTCCCCCCTTAAATATGGTGTCATGATGGGGTCTAATCGCCAAACACTCACTTTCACATTCACTTTCTTCGACCTTCCTATTGTGCACTATGTCAATAATTTGACTGTGTTATTCTTTAAGCTTCTCTGCAATTAAGTCTGTCCTGAATTAAATATTATATGGAATCTGAGAGCAGCCAGTCACCTAGCATACGCTCTGTCTCATATAAAATCCCACTTCTGTCTTCATGCAAGAAACTGAAAATCAAACACTTTTGTAAAACAAGTTTATTTCTCTATGAATTCACAACAATATTAAGTGAGTCTGTACCACAGCTGATGCTCCATTAGTCAGAAATGGGAAAAATAAGCTGCACCATACCCAAATATGATGTTTGAGAACAAGTCTGAAGAGATAACTTCTAGGACACTGAAGACCTGTTGACTGTTGTAAGAAAGGTCAAACTGAGATGTTTTACACCCAGATGGACGTCACAATTTTTGATGATTCCTTGATGAGTCCTGCTGTTGCTCTGAATAAAAGATTTCTGATGCAGCAACTGAAGTTCAGTGTCAGTGACTAAGCTCAGATGTGCTGATACAGGAAAGATGAAACCACATAAAAAAAGCTGTAATCCAGACTAATGAACACAATCCAAACTTCCTCAATTAAATAAGAGAATGGATTTCTCAAAAACTTCCACAACTTAACTGTGACAGAACTGATTTTTATTGGCACAGATACTGTTCATGCACAATAATGAAGTGGGTTGAACACTTGGTGTAAAGCACGCTGTACCTTTGTTTAGAAGAGTTCTGCTCTGATTCCACTTTAACATCTAAAAACTTGATAAAGAAAAACACAAAAATATGAAACAAAACATGACGTCTGCAGATGTTTGTCCTGGAGATACAGGTGTGTGGTGATGTGGTTACCATGGCAACCCCATCACATCATATTAGCTAAAAGACAGACAGAGAGAGAGAAAAGGTCTCACAGTGTTTGCAGATATTCTGGGTTATTTAAGTGCCAGATGATGAAAATGAGAACTTACCGCTGTTAAACTGCAACGGACCTGAGGGAGGAAAGAAGAGACTCGTTTATCAAACAGATCCACTGCTGACAAACAACCTCCAGCTGTGCACAGGTGTGACCACAGGTAAACTGATTCATAAATTACAGACACACAAACTGTTCACCACGTCAGCACGACTGATAGATGAAGACGTGACTTCCTGTTTGTGGAAAACAAGGTCATCATGATACAATTCATGCTTCAGTGGCTTAATCATCATCTGTGAATGTTTCATTTCATTAACATCTGAATAGATTAAAGTGAGACAGGTGCAGTTAAAGAGAGCAGGAGGATGTGCAGTGAAGGTTGAAATGATGCTTCACATTGTTTAATGTCAGTTTCTGACTTTTGTTTTGCTTTCACTTTACAACACCTTACATCCCATAATGCTCGC
>NTHP01000746.1:142768-159100 GCA_003416845.1 Oplegnathus fasciatus
ATGACAGACAGACAGACAGATAACAGACAGACAGACAGACAGACAGATGACAGACAGACAGACAGACAGACAGACAGATACCAGACAGACAGACAGTAAGATAGCAGACAGATAACAGACAGATAAATAGACAGACAGACAGACAGACAGACAGATGACAGACAGATGACAGACAGACAGACAGACAGATGACAGACAGATAGCCAGACAGACAGACAGATGACAGACAGACAGACAGATAGACAGACAGACAGACAGACAGATGACAGACAGACAGACAGACAGATGACAGACAGACAGATGACAGACAGACAGACAGACAGATGACAGACAGACAGATAACAGTCAGCTGTGATGTGTGCGTGTCATGTTTACAGAACACACTGGACGACTACTGCTACAAACATAATGAGGAAGCCACCGCACCAAACCTTACTCAAAAATGTTGCAATTTAAAGCTTCACTGCTCATGGACTAAAATACACAGACTCTATATCACGTGGTTTAGTGTTAGCCACCAAACTCAGTTGAAAAATGTTGCAATTTAAGTCTGTACTTGTCCTGTGTTTTTCTCTCTGCCTTTTCTTCTTCTCTGGTGTTTCTATCTTTTTCTTCTTCTCTGGCTTTTTTATCTTTTTCTTCTTCTCTGGCGTTTTTCTCTCTTTCTTCTTCTCTGGTGTTTTTCTCTCACCTTTTCTTCTTCTCTGGTGTTTTTATCTTTTTCTTCTTCTCTGGCGTTTTTCTCTCTTTCTTCTTCTGTGGTGTTTTTCTCTCAGTTTCTTCTTCTGTGGTGTTTTTCTTCAGTAACCCTCCCATCCAGGCGGAGTCGCCGCCGTCGCTCGCCCCCAACAACTCGCTCTCTCTCTATGAGGGTCCGCTCTGGCCCCGCCTCCCGCTGCCGCTACACACGCTCTCTCTTCCTGCCTGCTGTCCAATCACGTAAGCCGACGGAGGACGCAGCTGTCATCCAATAGAAACTGAGTACAGCTGAAAAAATACTTCACATAATCAACACACCTGGTTTGCAGAACACAGAACAGAAACAAATAAACACCTTGAGGGGTTCCAGGGGTCACTGAGAAAGTTCTAAGGGTCTAAGAAGGTTTCGGAAGTTTTTGAGTAAGTGCTAGGGCTGCTTGAGGAGGTTGTAGAGGTCATTGAGGTCCTTGAAGAAGTTCTAGGAGTCCTTGAGGAGAATATGCGGTCTATTGGGGCGTTCTACGAGTTCCTCAGGAAGTTTGGAGGTCCTTGAGGAAGTTCTAGGGGGCTTTGAGTAGATTCCTAGAGTGCTTGAGAAAAGTTTAAGGAGATCCAGGAGACACATTAAGTAAGTTATAGGTGTCCTTGAGGAGGTTCTATGAGTGCTTGATGAGTTTTAGGCTAGCTATGAGACGGTCCAGGAGTTCTTGAGGATCTTGAGGTTTCATGGGTCATTGAGGAAAATCTTGGAGTCCTTGAGAAAGTTGTAAGAATCCTTGGGCAGGTTTAGGAGGTTCTTTGAGTTATTGAGGAAGTTCTAGGGGTCCTTGAGCAAGTTACAGAGGTCTGAGAGGTAGATAGGGTCCTTGAAGAGGTTGAAGGAGTACTTGAAGACATTGCTATGGAACTTGAGGAGGTTTTAGGGGTCATTAAGGTATTGTAGTAGTCGTTGAGGAAAGTGTTAGGGGTCCTGGAAAAGGTTCCATGAAGGTTCCAGGAGCACCAGGCCTGTATTTTTTTGTTATTGAACACAGATTGTCTATGAACACAGATGATCACTCCGTCTCGTTAATAAACAGCAGGAGCAAGGCGTCTGTTAATACTGACTCTCTCTCTGTCTGTCAGTGATGATCCCTCCTCCTCCCCCCTACCCTCCCCCCCACGACCTGCCCGCCTCGAACACCTGGGTAAGAAAACACAAATACTGCTGTTAGTAAGTACGTAGTGCTCTATTACTGGTAGCAGTACTAGACGTAGTACTATTAACTGTAGTAGATATTAGCAGAGTAGTACTCACCTCTGCATATTATCACAACCATCTCATACTATGACAGTGGTAAAGCAGTAGTACTACACAGCAGAGTACACACAACTCCTGAACATGTAAACTCTCAGCTCCTATCAGCTCTGCTTCTTTCTGTCAAAGCTCCGCCTTCTCAAACCTGATCGGCCAATCACAGCTGTCACTCACCTGTGTGCTGTTCTCTTAGATCTAGAGATCCCAGCCACGCCCCCTCCTCTCCTATTGGACGATGAGGGTGGTTTTGATGACATCCTGCCGCCCCTCCCTCCACCAGTGGACTACGACACTGATGCCCCCCCACAATACCTGGAGAAAGGTACTACTACTACTACTACTATTACTACTACTATTACTACTACTACTACTGATGCCCCCCCACAATACCTGGAGAAAGGTACTACTACTACCACTGACAGAATAACTGTATATTCTAGACGTAGACAGAGATCCTATACTGTAGATAGCTTCAGGTTTTACAGTTATACATATTACAGGTATACATGTATGAGTTCTAGTTATTACACATATGAACACATGTTATAGATATAGATGATACAGATATTGTCATAGATATTACAGATGGAAATAATACAGATACAGAAATGACAGGTATAGATTTAGATATTATGATAATATTCATATTACAGGTATAGATTTAGATATTATGATTATAGATATTAATATAACAGGTATAGATTTAAATATTATGATTATAGATATTAATATAACAGGTATAGATTTAGATATTATGATTATAGATATAAATATAACAGGTATAGATTTAGATATTATGATTATAGATATAAATATAACAGGTATAGATTTAGATATTATAATTATAGATATAAATATTACAGGTATAGATTTAGATATTATCCTCTAACTGCAGTTCTCCTGTGTGTCCAGTGGTGGCGCTGTACAGCTACGAGGCCTCAAAACCTGACGACCTGTCCCTCAACGAGGGCGACGTCATCTACCTGACGCATCGCCATGACGACGGCTGGTGGGAGGGGGTTCTCAACGGCATCAGAGGCTTCTTCCCTGAAAACTACGTCCAGTCATGTGGCTAGACTGAAGCCCCGCCCCCTCTCCGTGGCTCCACAAGTGTTTTTTTTTCATGTTGCCATGGAGACAGTCACAATGTTACTGTCAGATTCATTTACCTGCTGTGCTGCCCCCCAGAGGTACAAAACAGTAACTACAAATATATAATTTCTATAAAAGCAGCAACAAAGCAAACCAAACCAGTTACAACACTTTTTAAAATGTTTTTATGTGAAACATGAATATTCAGTGATACAGCAACAAAATCAACAACCTAAAATCAAATACATATATACATACAGGATAATTAATTAATAATAAATAAAACACAAACTCAGTTCTCCACCCACGATGTCACTTACTACACTTTGACTCTCGTACAATTCATCTGATTTAATGGTTAAACTTCCTTTAAATCCCATTAGAGCTGAAACGATTAGTCGACAAATTTGATAAATCCAAAAATCATTTAAGTCATTTTTAATCAAAAATGGAAAAAAATTACTTGGTTTCAGCTTCTTAAATATAAATATTGGTTTAGTTTTCTTTGTTTTCTGTGATGTTTGGATAAAACAAACAATTTAAATATGTCAACCTGAGCTCTGGGAAATTATGAATTTCAGTTCGTTATTATTTTGTGACCTGTGTAGACAAAATCGATTATTTGAAGAAATAATCAGCTGATTATTCGATAAAACAAATCATCGTTAGTTGCAGCCCTGAATCCCAGTTAACTGTAGATTCATTTATTATATAAATTAGGTCTGCAACAAACTACTATTTTTATTATTGATTAATCTACTGATTAGTTTCTCCATTCATCATTATGTCTATAAAAAAGTTCTCATCAAAAGCCCACGCTGACGTCTTCAAAATGAAAACGCCTCTTTACTGGTGATGATGAAGGTGATGATGAAGATGATCACAGTTGAATGTGTTTGTGGTGAATCTGATGAAGGTCGATGGTTTAGGATCATGTCACAGATAATGAAAAGACAGAAGAAGAGAAAACAGTAAATAGTTTTTATTTCACTATTAGAAACAATCGAGCTGTAAATAAGAAACGTGAAGAGAAAAAAGAAATGAAGATGAAACTTTACTGATACAAAGACAAACAGAGGAAACAGGAAGTGACATTAAAAAGCTGTGCACATTACATCACAATACTCAGACATGCAGAAATAAGTCCGGTATTGATTAAATTAGAAATTAGTGACGAATGGATGTCAAGTCAATTTCATTTATTCAGCCCAACATCACAAATCACGTCTTTACAATCTGTACACGATATGGCGGCCTCTGTCTTTTGCTTTAACAGGAAAACATGGAACAAAATACAATTTGAAAAGTGAAAGTAAAATTTAAAAAAACCCTGAAAACTAAACCTGAAACATAAATTTGTTCAGGAAAAGTGAAAAATAAATGTGTTCAGATGTTTTTATGTTGACAGCTCATGAACAATAAGGTCACATATAAATAAACCAGTTATTCTATTTGTGAGATGTAAGAATTATGTTTAAAAGTATAAAAGTTTATTTTAAGGAGACACAAATGCATTTATTAATCAGTTATTTCTAAAATACAAAATCAAGTTTTTCTTCGTTTTGAGTTTAACAAACTGATTTTACAGCTGTAAATATTACATTTAGAGTTTTATTTTTATTTAAAGAAAGTTTAAATCTTTTCTTTGATTGACAGAACAAACTTAGTATATTTTATTGATAATGTCTCTGTACTTTTACTTAAATAAGACAGACTGAATGCAGGACTTTTACTTGTAATGAAGTATTTTTAGTGTGTTGATTGGTGGAGCTGTGTGATGGTTGTTGACTGCCTGTTAGGCTGAACTGAGGGATGCACTGCTGCCCCCTGCGGGCCACAGACACAAACTACAAACTGATTCTTCAAACTGTAAAACTGGAATAATCGTAGATATCTTCAGTGTTTATTTATAATCTGTTAATTCATCATGAAATTTTATTGAAATGACACAAGAAATAGATTTGTAGTTGTATTACTATTATACAGTATTATTTGTTCTTAGTAAAATGATCATTAAACATGAGAATTATTAATGTAACATCATTGTTGTGTCTTCGAATGATCAATAAATTAATGAATCTTTGAATGAATGTTTCCATGTTTTATAAGCACGTTCCTTTTTGTTTCATTATTTAATATTTTTTAATCTTTACAGATTCAATTTCCTCCAAAGTTCTGGTTGTAAGTCGCTGCTCCTGATTTAATAAATTACATTTAACCACTCCAAGAATCACCCTCTTATCGTGGTGGAGGATACCGCAGAGGCACTCTGTAGTTGGGGGACTTCAACGCTCACGTGGGCAGCGATGGAGAAACCTGGAGGGGGGTGATAGGGAGGAACAGCCTGCCTGATCTGAACCTGAATCTGATCTGGTGCTTTGTTGTTTGGATTGGCAATAACAAACACTATGTTTGAGCGTAGGGTGATTCATTAGTGTACCTGGTACCAGAACACCTTAGGCCAAAGATCGATGATCGACGTTGTGGTCATATCATCAGATCTGCAGCCATGTGTCTTGGACACTCAGGTGAACAGGGTCAACTGATCACCTGGTGGTGAGTTGGATCAGATGGTGGGGGAGGCTGCTGGACAGACCTGGTAAACCCAAATGTGTATTGAGGGTGAACTGGGAGCGTCTGGCAGAGGCCCCTGTCTGCAAGGTCTTTATCTCCCACAACTGAAGAATTTCTAGTGCATCCCGGAGGAAGTTGACAGACAGGCAGGCAGGCAGGCAGGCAGGCAGGCAGACAGACAGACAGAGATGCAGCAACAACAATAACAATTAAAGCTGCAGGCAGCGATGACCGGGAACTCGCACTCTCGTGCACGTTGGGGGGAGCAGCAGCCGCGACGCCGGAGATCGGTCGCCATGGCTCTGAAATTGTGAAATGGGAGGAGCTTGTGAAAGCAGAGCGTCTGTAAATGGCCAAAAATGCTGTAATTTCGTTTTGCCAGTAGGTGGCGCTATGACTATGATTCATAATTGGCCTGGAGATGTGTTCAGGCTGGCATGTGAAATGTGGAAAAAATGTGACCATGTACAGTTCAGTTACAACAGCTTGATGTTTCATGGCGAAACACGCAAAATGGCTGCCACGCCACGGCTATGCTGTTCGACGAAAACTCACAAATAGCACAACTTTTTATCATGAAGGTCTTTAGATCGCACTGAACCAATTTAAAGTTGATGTGATTAATTCTGTAGGAGGAGTTCGTTAAAGTATGGAGACTGGAAATCGCCAAAAATTACAACTAAATTCTAAATAGCTGACTTCCTGTTGGGTTTAGGGTAAAGCTCCAAGAGGCTTTTTTGTACATCTGGACATGATACATGTTCCTACCAAATTTCATACAGCTACGTGAAATTTAAAGGTGGAGGCTTTGGTTTTGAAAACTAACTATAACTAACTATAATGACAATAGATAACTCTTTGGCTGAGTTCATGGAGTTAACAGCGTCATCTTTAGCTTCCACCTGCTGTTAGCGGCTCATGTGACAGAAAAAGCTCAGTGATTGGATGTTTCTTGCCAAAATGCACCTTGGGAGTCGTA
This sequence comes from Oplegnathus fasciatus, assembly GCA_003416845.1. NCBI lineage: Eukaryota > Metazoa > Chordata > Actinopteri > Centrarchiformes > Oplegnathidae > Oplegnathus > Oplegnathus fasciatus. The sequence continues at coordinate 149,410 of NTHP01000746.1, forward strand.
GTTAATGTCTACCTAAAGGTTTTCATGGATGTTCACAGGCTTCTGGTATCTTCAACTTTTTATCAAAGAACCAGATATTTGTTTGTTCTGATGCTTGAAAAAGCAGAGTTTCATGTAGAGGAGCTCCACCTGAGAGTCACTGAAATAACTCCTCCCACCTCTACACCTGTCTGACAGGGTCAACGACCACTGAACATTATGTAAGTCAGAGCTGCATNAGTCAGAGCGGGAACAAGAGACGTCGTCATGGTTACTGAATTCAACCAAAGTTGACCCAGACATTAACAGTGAACTGATTTAAGCTGCAGATTGTCTCATCTTTAGCTTCCACCTGCTTTTAGCGGCTCATGTGACAGAAAAAGCTCAGTGATTGGATGTTTCTTGCCAAAATGCACCTTGGGAGTCGTAGTTAATGTCTACCTAAAGGTTTTCATGGATGTTCACAGGCTTCTGGTATCTTCAACTTTTTATCAAAGAACCAGATATTTGTTTGTTCTGATGCTTGAAAAAGCAGAGTTTCATGTAGAGGAGCTCCACCTGAGAGTCACTGAAATAACTCCTCCCACCTCTACACCTGTCTGACAGGGTCAACGACCACTGAACATTATGTAAGTCAGAGCTGCATTAGATTGTGCAGGTTTACCTGATGAAGTGTCCGGGGAGTGTGTAGGTCAGCTGTAAGTGTTCAGCTGCAGTCTCTGGTGGACAGGTGTGCAGTGACTCACCTGTTCAGTGAAAATAAACCAGGTGGTTTACAGGAACAGCTACTTTATAACAGTCCAAAAGGTCAAAACAAAGCAAACAGATGCAGTTTTTAGATAACAACTTGTTCTACAGGAAGTTTCTGTTTTAATATCAGTGACACAAACTTCACCACACCTGTCAACAACCAGGAGCCAGGTGTATAAAACTCTGTAGATTCACCACTAAAACTGTGGACGCACAGAGACAGAAATGTGCAGAACGTACGTCTGATTCTGTTTTATAAACCTCAGTCATCCTGGAACCGGCTGCACGACCACAAGCCTCACCTCCCACAGGTCGCCACACAGGACGTAGAAACGCCCTCAAACATCCGTTTGCATGTCGATTCTCGTGCTGCTCCACCTTCATTACACCTTCAGTGAGAAGGACAAAGAAGAGAAAGTGCAGTTTAACTGATCTGTCACATGTGTGAGGTTCTCCAGCAGAACAGAACAGCTGTCGTTACGCCGTATAACTCATCACATTAACCATCATCAGCTGATCTCAGTCATCATTATTAAACACCAGAAGGATGATCAATGATTCATTTATAGATCTCATATTGAAACTTTACAAAGAGCTTCACAGTGTCACAAGTGTTCTTGCTCTGCCTTTTTTATCAAACTCATCCTAAATCCAAATATCTTGACTTCACTGCCCCTGCAGACTCGTGGACTTAACAAAGTCTGTCCAAATCCACAATTCATCAAGTCCACAAGGAACCTCAAGCAGACTTCCATAGCGATATGGATGTGACAATGTAAAGTAACTTATTCTGTCTTTTTATCGGCTTGTCAGTCATCTGTGAAGAACTTTGAACTGCACTAACCTGTATGAGAAGTGCTATACAAATAAAGTTTGATTGATTGATTCATGCACTGAAGCTTGATTTGAACCAAAGAAACAACTGAGCAGAATCTTTTGAACAGTGAAACCAAGTGAGATTATAAAGTCACTTAAAGACTTCATGTCTTCTGTAACTCTCAGCTGATTCTTGTCAGGTGGAAATCTTCTGCTCCGATTACCCATCATTCTTTTAGAGACATTTTGACTTTGTTAAACTGGAGAAAATGAGATGAACTCCAAAAGATTAATCTGCCAGTTTCATATGAAACATGAGGAGCATTTTTCACATAAATTCACTTTTCCTGCCGTCCCAGACCGACACACTCCTGGGTCATGTTCTGGATTTTTAGTTCACTTAGTTTAATTATTTCTTGTACTTTGTATCTTTGCTTTTCTTTTTCTTTCTTCTGTTTTATATTTATTTTAAAGTCTTTCACTATATCAAAAACATTAAAACAAATAATTTTCCAACTCTTATATACGTTGTTAAATCAGAATTGCTTTACATCATTTCTACAGTGTGAGAGTTCTTTCTTGACCTTAGAAACAGAAAATTGACAAAACAAAATTAAACTCAAGGTTTACTTCAGGGCTTTCAGTTGTATTTCATGGTCTTCATCAGCAGATGGAGTTTCTCAGTTGTCATGGAGATGGGTTAGTGGCACCAAATAAAAGTGTCCTCCGACTTTCTTCTTTCAGACATGATCACACTGCAGCAGTTTTCTGGTCTCTGGTTGGAGGATCAGCAGGACTCAGAGACCTCCATCATGGCCACTGCTGACCAGCTGCTGGAGCAGATGTTCTCCTGGATTGAGCAGTGGGAGCGCTGTGCAGAGCAGCTGAGGAAACTGGCTCAGGAGCTGGAGTCCTTCAGGGAGAAATGCAACGCCAGTGAATGTTTTGGCAGCTCAGTGGCGGTGTTGGGGACCTGTATCTCTGATCGGGGCTGGCGTGGCCACTTTCCTCACTGCCAGAGCAGCTGCTCTAGTTTTAGGTCTTTTAGGAGTAGCGTGTTCAGGTGTAGGTGCAGCCTTATCCGTGGCTACTAAAATCACTGAGGACTTCTTATCCAGCAACACCATGAAAGAGGCGCAGAAGATAGAAGAGAAGAACAAAGAAATTGAAAAAACAGATCAACGTTCACACGCTCAATGAGTTCTTTTTTGGTGCAGGACCGAGAAACATGACGCTCAACCAGAACTTCATCTCTCCAGTGACAGTTGGACTTGTCAGTATTTTAGCATTTTTCACATTTGAAGTTAGTGGGAAAAAAAGCCCCGCCGGGGTCCGGTTTGGAGCACTAGAGAGGAGGAGGTGTGACGGCCAATCAGAACTGTCTGGGGTCTGTTTGTGAGGAAGTCCAGTATCCAGTTGCAGAGTGTGGTACTGAAGCCCAGAGTGTTCAGTTTGCCAGTCAGTTTCATGGGGGAGATTGTGTTGAATGCTGAGCTGAAACAAACAACATTCTGATGTAGGTGTTGTTATTTCCAAGGTGTATGCACACTGGGTGGAGGGCAGTGGAAATGACATCCTCTGTGGATCTGCTGGTTCTGAATGCAAACTGGTGAGGGTCCAGGCTGGCTGGAATGTTGTTTTTGATGTGCTGGAGAACCAGCTTCTCAAAGCACTTCATCAGAATGGGGTTGAGTGCCACAGGGCGATATTCGTTTAGACACTGCAGACTTTTTAGGTCCAGGGACAATGGTGGCTGCCTTGCAGGTGGGAACGCTCTCCTGTGACAGCGAGATGTTAAAAATATCAGTGATGACATCAACTAGCTGGTTGGCACAAGTTCTTAGTACACGGTCAGGGGCGTTATCAGGCCCAGCAGCTTTACACATATTCACTCTCTGTGGATACTGACAGTGGCCGGTCCTCTGGAGGCTGAGTAGACTTGACAGCTGACTCTTTGCTGAGGAGATCAAAGTGAGCATAAAAGATGTTCAGCTCACCTGGCAACGTGGCTTCACACATGATGGGAGTGGTCCTGCTTTTGTAGCCTGTGATGTTCCGGATCGCCTGCCACATGTCTTTGGTGTTGTTGGTGTTGAGGTCTCTCTCCAGTCTCTCCTGATGTCTCTGTTTTGCCTACTTGATGCCAGCTTTCAGTCTCACTCTGGTGGTGTTGGATGCTTCCTTGTCTCCTGACCAAAAGGCAGTTTTTTTGGCTCTGGATCGGGCACTCACTTCTCCAAACATCCAGGCTTTCTGGTTGGGGAATGATTTTATTGTCTTTGTGATCACCACATCATCAACACATTTGCTGATGTATGATGTCACTGATGATGTATATTCCTCAAGATTGATGTGGCTCTCCTGGGTGGCGGCATCTCTGAACATCTGTCCACACTTTAACTGTTTTCTGATGGTTTGATCCTTTTAATCAGGGTGGGTGTAAGTAGGCAGGGGAAGCAGGGAAATATGGTCTGATCAGGTCTCTGTAAAGATTCCCTTACTCTGAAATTAAAATTAACTGGTGGTGCCTCCAATAAGATTAAGGGAGTATAATGAAGGTATAAAGGCTCCTATCAGATTTTATCTTGTGTCTCAACGTTATATACCCTTTTCAACAGTTATTATTACCAAAACATGAACTATCAATGATATATATAATATGACACAACAAGTATACTTTAAATGCAATAAAACCAAATTTAGAAATTTATCAGTCTAGGTACACAAAATAATATTACTTTAGGTCAACTACAAAATAAATATAAATAGAAGTAATACCCAATATTAATAAACACAAAATAATTATTAGTTTCTCTTTTTGCCTTTAAGTCTCTTTTAGATTTTCATCCGTCACCTCTAATTAGGCTCTATTATCACCAGTGCATCTTTAACAAATGAACATCAACAATATACTATGAGGGGCCGTACAAGACATTATTCATTCTGGCCCTTTCACACATATACATTCTTCTTTCACATACAGATATTTTCACTCTCATATTCATACATTTAATATATATTTTATTGTCTGGCTGCCTGTTGAGCTCTATCAGGTGTTTTACTGAAACATGTTCAACTTTTCATAAAGTCGATCATCAGTGTCACTTCATGAACCGACCAATCACAGCCTGGATGAGGCGGGACATTAAAATAAGTTGACGTGCTGCAGCAAACTTTAGAAATGTTGAACTCATTGTTCTGCATGATGGTTATTGATTATTGACAAGTTAGTACTGATCATTAACACATTAGAGACTGACCACCAATGTGACCATTTTTCTTCAACAAGAATTTAATGAAGGAACAAAACCTACAAACATGATAAATGTTGGTTGTGTATTTCTTAAACTGCTGTATTGTGCAATGTGAGTTAATATTATACCAGTGGTATATAGTATAGTATTATATGAACTTATATGAATATACTCACATTATATCATTAATATATTATTATTAGGTAACGCTTTAGATTACAGCCCGCAACATACAGCGTAATGACTCCAGAGTTACGGTGTAATCTTTTGTACTAACGGTGTACCAGTACAGTAGGCCAACGTACCAATACATATATGTAGGTACTGGGGAACAAGATGTGAATGGAATAAGTGGGTAACAATTCGGGATCTTACAAAGACTTACACTGTAGTTATTATGTAACTACTGGGTACCAATTCTATTATTACAGGGTAGGCTACAGTATGACCATAAAACTGAGCAAAACTCTATTTCAAAATGCCCTTATTGCCAACAAACAAACAAACTACATTGTTCCTTTATCATTCTGGGGGTACTTAAAATAACTATGGGGTACATCTGTGCGTTAACTTCTGAACAAAGGTCCAGGGGGCAGTGTGTTGTCATGGATACTGTCGGCCTCTGAAGACCATCTCAGCTGTCGGTCACCTCACCAGCAAACTTCATTACTGGACGCTCATTTATGGTCTCGTGGCTCCGCCTGCCATCAGCAGACAGAATTCACCCACCCTGGATGTCACTCACTCGTGTTTTGGTGTCACCACACTGACAATTCTGAAGTTGTTAAATTGTTGAAAGTCTTCTCCCTGGTCATTGTGTTCAACCAGCAAAACAGCTCCTGAAGGTGCAAGCGTACCTTTTTCAGCTCTGTGCACGGCCTCCTTTCATCCCAGGAAATAAATACAGATATGGGAACATAAAACACAAGGTATGAATCGTAACGCTAGTTACAGAGTAACTTGTATATATGTATGCAGAGTTCCCCCTTGTTACGTTAAATTTAAGCTGCATTTCCACTAAGCACTTCGGTATAGTACCTTTGGTATAGTATATAGTACCCTCGCCCAAAAGTACCTAAACCTTAGATCTGTTCTGTGTTTCCACCACAGACAGTACTCTTAAATGTAGGCGGGGTTGTTACTGGGTAATAGCGCATCAACCACGTAACATTAAGCAGATGATTTCATTTACTTACTTGTGCCGAGCAAATGAAGCCACATTCAAAACATCCATTCTGAGGAAAAGTTGCAAAAGTTTCTAAAATAAAGGATGTTTTTAGGCACATTGGACAAGTATCTTTGCAGTTTACGGCGTGACCAAAGACAATGAGCTAGAGTACCAATTTCTGTCTTACATTTAAGGTACATGGGTGAAAGAGTAGGGTTGGAATGATGTCTACGGTTGGGGGATATGTACCTTCTGTGTATAATCTTAAACTGTATTGCTTTGGTATGATTGCAGACTGAAACTGATTTAGCATGTCTCCAGATATCTCCAGAGTCTACTAATGCCACTATTATCCCATTGTCTAAAACCTGCACCAAACAACCCAGGCTGGAAATCAGGATTGTTCACAATAGGGGTGAAAACAGATGTCAGTTTTGACTTTCCCTCGAATCTACACTATTAAGAGTAGCAGTGTTGTCACAGCTCGACCTAATAGTTTTAAATTTCCTAAAAAACAATAAGTACCTCAGTGGATACTTTGAAAGGGAAGCTTCAAGATTCAGCCAGACAGAGTTTGGATTATTTACGACCCAGTCATAAATATACCTCACATGAGTACACAGCTGATATGTTCTGATATTTGGTAAGTCTAGACCCCCCATAGAACCTGGTAGCTGCAATGCAGCCATCTTAAGCCTTGGTCTGCGTTTACTCCATATAAAGGAACTTAGCCAGCCATTTAGGTCTTTCATCACCCTATTCAAGAATAAAACAGGAATCATTTGGATAGGATACAATAATCGAGGTAATATATTCATTTTAAGAATATATCAAGGATTAAAGGACTCATGTCTCAGCAGGATTTGGAAAAACTTGTCCATGGCATTTATCTTCAGTAGACTCGACTACTGTAACAGTATCCTTACAGGTCTCCTTAAAAAATCGATCAGACAGCTGCAGCTGATTCAGAACGCTGCTGCTCGAGTCCTCACTAAAACCAAGAAAGTGGACCACATCACTCCAGTTCTGAGGTCTTTACACTGGCTTCCTGTTTGTCAAAGAATTGATTTCAAAATACTACTCTTGGTTTATAAAGCACTGAATGGTTTAGGGCCAAAATACATTTCTGATCTTCTGCTACATTATGAACCATCCAGACCTCTCAGGTCGTCGGGACAGGTCTGCTTTCTGTCCCCAGNGTCAAAACTAAACATGGCGAAGCAGCATTCAGTTTTTATGCACCATATATCTGGAACAAACTCCCAGAAAACTCCAGGTCCGCTGCAACTCTCAATTCTTTTAAATCAAGGCCGAAGACTTTTCTGTTTGCCGCTGCCTTTTATTAAATAAAATAATTATTTGTTTCTTACACTGCACTGTAACTTTTATTCTTGTATTTTATACCTGTCTCGATGCTTTTGGTGTCTCGAGTGAAGCACTTTGAATTGCTTTGTTGCTGAAATGTGCTATATAAATAAATTTGCCTTGCAGCAGCATTGTCTGTTCACACCCAACACGATACAAAGTCAATGCAAAGACGCAAATGACATGAGTTGAATTTACATGATGCTGTGTCACGAAAGCCTATCAGCGTTGAGATTCTCCTGGCTTCACTGACGTCCTGACGTTGAATCAGAAATGGAGGAGAAAATTATTGTAGCCGTTTGTGGGCACCCAGAGCTCTGTGATACTACTTCATATTTATACAGAGACCGGACAAAAAAGGAGATTGCTTGGAGAAAGGTAAGCGAGGGAGTTGGACTATCTGTTGAGTTCTGAAAATATGTGTCTGTTACTTGATTCCAGCTATCGGTTGTACTTTTCGTACTTTTAAAAGTTGTTTGCTTGTCATCTTGCGGACAGAATTGACAAAGCATGAATTCAGACTTTTTACTTTGAGGGAAATTCCTGTGATAATCACGTGTTTTTCCTGTTATGATCATGTTTTTGCTCATCTCATCATGTTTTGGGGGATTTCCACACTTCTAGGATCACAGTAGTTTCTCTTTCATGTTTTTGCTCATCTGATTATGCTTTTGAATAGATCTGTCTTATGTACCCCACATGATATTTACCATGTTTAGTTGTGGAATATAAGTGAACTCATTGTAAAGGAGTTTGGCCTGATGGGGGGCTGAAGCCTCTTTCTGTGTATGTGTTATAACCATATATCTGCACAACGAAGGAATATGTGTGTAGGAACTTAGTAGGAGCATGTGACGGATGTATGTGATGTTGTGATGTATAATGTGTAAGAGAAGAACAACGTGTGTTAAGACAAGAAACAGTCATGACCAAGTGAAGGCCAAAAAACATCTTGAGAGCGATCATGTGCATCTTGTTGTTTTGTAACAGTCAATAGCCACGTTTCGACCACAGGAACTTTCCCCAGGGACTAGGAACCTTAGGTGGAACTCAGTGCTTTTCCACCACAGGGACCAGGGTCTAAATTAAGTTCCGGGGACATTATTTTACCCCGCAAAAAAGTCCCTGCTCGGGTTGTAGTACTTTTCAAAGGTACAGGAACTTTGGATGTGGGCCTTGCAGCACTGAACATTTCTGACTGGTCGAGTACTCCCAGCATTTTATTTCAGCCGCCATTTTTAAAAGTCTGCAGCCACAAACAGACTGTATTTGTGGTTTGTTTTTGTTTGACATCGACATGGAGCAGAAGAAAACCTACGATAGATGGAGTGACGACGAAGCCCAGGCCTTACTCAGCATTTATGCTGACGAGGAAATCCAGCAGGAATTGGAGACAGCGATCCGCAATGATAAGGTGTACGCGAAAATCTCCAGCAGGTTAAGCGAGCAGAACATTGTTCACACCGCGAAACAGTGCCGGCAGAAACTCAAAAAACTGAAACAGGACTACAAGAAAATTAAGGACCACAGTAACAGAAGCGGCTCCGACCGGTGGACCAGCAAGTGGTTCGACCATCTGGATGCGTTGCTGGGTCACAGGCCGGCCTTCTCTGGCGCAGCGGCAACGAAGGACTCGGCTACGACGTTGCTGGATTATAGAATGCCATCCCTTGCGGTTGAAGTACTCTGTGTGGTATTCCTCTGGTCCAAGAATGGGGATGTGTGATACATCAATTGCACCTACACACTGTGGCAACCCCCATCTGCGCTCAAAATATGTCGCCATTTCCTTTAACTTTTCACTCTTTGGTAACTGAATAACTTCTGCCATGAGTACCTTCTCGACAGGGGAGCAGAAATCGTGTACACAGTGACACACCGTAGTAATGCCGACTCCAAATAAATGAGAGATGCTCCTGTACTCTGAGTTGGTCGCAAGCTTCCACAGTGCAATGACGATTCTTTTTTGAATGGGTACACAATAGCGGTAGTTTGTGTCACGTCTCCCTAGTTGTGGCTGCAATTGACGGCAGAGGTACAGAAATGTGTTCTTAGACATCCGGAAATTCTTTATCCACTGGGCCTTGGTGAAAGTTGGAACCACAGTTTCCCACCAGTCCGTTGCTCTGTTGTGTTCCCAAACGGATGGCGAAACACGACGCATTCTGTAATACTCGCATATCTGAAACACACACAAAGGTGCCAAAAATAAGTCGATGTAGTCTACAATAACATTATTCACAATTGTGATTTACTTGATGTATTAACTTCTTACCATTCTTGTTCTTTGTGCCCGATGGCGCGAGTCCGTCTCAGCCATCTCACGGTCAATTTCCGCAATAGCTCGTAAAATCCGTTT